>JAFBJT010004246.1:1668-14867 GCA_016785325.1 Chascanopsetta lugubris | reverse complement strand
TGTGTGTGTGTGTGTGTGTGTGTGTGTGTGTGTGTGTGTGTGTGTGTGTGTGTGTGTGCATATTCTGCACATAGGACTGAGCAGTGTGTGTGTGGGGGGTGCATTTGAAGAAAAAAAAGAAGAGGGCGGGAGACAGAAAAAGAACATAAAAGGAACAGTAGTAGCTGCTGAGGCTGTGGATGCTAAAAAGTGAACAGGCCTGATTCCTCTCTCTCTCTCTCTCTCTCTCTCTCTCTCTTTCTCTCTCCTTTTCAAAGAGATATCATCCTGACCGGCACAACAGTCATGAAAGAGAAGGAGGGACGACAGGAGCGGGAGCAGAACAAAGACGATGAATTACCACAAAACTCGTCGACTGTGTCTTCTTATTAGACCGCGCGACAATATTATCTTGTCACTTTCATTACACCAAAGGCAGCAATAATAAGGGCAGTTATTTCCTTTAGAATGCAGCAGACAGGGTTTCCTCAAAGATGCATGATCAGCGAATGGGGAGCAAAAAAGGGCATTGATATATCATTCTTCTTCTTCTCCTCCTTAGATGAAAGCTGTCGCCTGCACATAACAATTGTGTAAGAGGAGAGGGAGAGAGGGAGCAGGCATGTCAGCTGTTGTCCTTGTCTTTGTGAGTGAGGGGGTCACACTGTGTGGGACGCATGCAGCCTTTTGTCAAAGGAAATAGTTTGCATACCAATATGGATATCACACAAATGTATGTATAGGTGTATAAATATGTGTGCATGCATGCACGTTGGAACCAAACCACTCTAACAGCTGGATAAGTGAAATCTAAGCTGCAGAGGAGAAGTGTATTGTGTTCATACCCAGTGCTAACAGCTGAAATGCCCTGACTCAGATATGCTGTGCTTAAACCCTTTATGCACGCTGGTGCCAGGTTTCTCATCTCGCCCGGACACTGCACAAGTGCAACTATAAGCACTTCTTTTGTGACTCTTGTAAAATGCACTAAAAGCACTGCTGTTTACTCGTGACCCCTATTTGAGCCAAGCATGATGAAGACCATGACACTTTTTACAGTGTAATGTGAGTGAGGTCTGGAGGATTTCCCTCACACATATACACAAAAAAACGGCAAATGGTCTCATAAGCCATTCTGCTCCGGATGGAGCCTGCCACCCTGCTCCTTCCATGATGATATAAAACCAAGATTTATTGTTATTATTTTTTTTATGAATTTGTTTCATTTTTTATTGTTTTTTATTATTAGTATTTTTTATTTATTTTGTCATTATTATTATTATTATTATTATTATTATTATTATTATTATTATTATTATTATTATTATTATATTTTCTATTAAAGAAAATAATAAAACCAAGATTTAGTTCCTCCTTTCGCTAACAACAATGCATCATGGGGCTTTAGTGATGCCGTTTATTAGCACACTCTGTGTGTTGACGTGTTGTCTTTGCTTTGTTTTATGACAAGCAGGGAGCTGTGGTAGTGCCGTGTTTCACTTTAACGGGCCAATAAAAGTCCGTTCATCCATTCATTTTCCAAACCGCTCACAGTGTTCAGGGTCACAAGGAGGCTGGAGCCGGGGCCCTGCACGCGGGAGCCCGGAAACACATGAGACAGTTTATCACAAGACTAACTGGGAGTTTACAGCTCAGCATCTACAACCCATGTAGAGACGGGGACTTCAGCTCCTCTGCATGTCTGTGGACAGGGAGAAGGAAACTTAACCTGTTACCACTGATTGTACAATTTATCTATGATCAAACGGAAATGCATTTTTCATAGTTTTTATCAAATTGGTTTTAACTCACTCATTCACCTGGTCTGTATTTCTATAGCGCTTTATCAAGTTTTGAAGATCCCTCAAAGTGCGGTACAGTACAGTTTACATCCACCCAGCCACTCATACATTCATACCCTGCATCTATATGCAGCGCTTTGTATCTATGGAGTTGAGTGACTTGCCCAAGGACACCACGGTTTTCAGAATGGGAAGAGGGGGAAATCGAACCTCCGACACTAGTCCATCTACAGCTGCCCCCAAACACCCATTCACATTCACGTACATTCGCTCCACACATAGGCACAATTTTGGACAGCTGTGGTTCAGGGGTTACAGTGGTTGTCCTCGAACCACATGGTCAGTGGTTCAAGACAAGTGTCCTTGGGCGAGAGGATTGCCCCATAATCTCATAGAAAGGAGTAGTGCACCCACTGTAGCTGTAATGTATGAAGGGGTGTGTGAGTAAAACTGGACCTTACGCTGGTGCGCATGACACAGTGGCTGTAGATGTTGATGGCTGCGCGTCTATAATGTAAATGTCCAGTTCCTGAAGCACCCGACATGTATTGAGCTCAGCCGCTAGTAAGGGGCCCACAGTGTACAAATCTATACTCCCTATCTATACACTATGACGCCACCTCCACTAGCATGAGCTGCTGATGCATGGTTTAATGTTGTTTACATCAAATTGACATTTTGACCCCACCATCATATATCACCTTGACCAGTCTTCTACCCTCAGGACTGCAGCATCACTGCTACCTACTATGTATGATGAGATACATTCATTAAAGGTGCAGTGTGTAAGATTTTGGACATTTTTGTTACTTTGAGAAAATATTACAAAACATTTTCATCCTGACATTTTCAAGCAATTATATACACCTACATGTTTCCTTTTTTCCCCCATTACCCTAAAAAGAGCCCATTGATGTATGTTAACAAGAGAAGACTTGGTCTTTTCTACGGGGGCCGCCATGTTTTTACAGTAGCCCTGAGTGGACGTACTAAACATCTTTTCAGTTTGAATGACAACTGAAGTCTACCACAGGTTCTCCTGCATGTTCAGAGGGGTGAGGGTGAGGCGATGGATACAACATGCCACTTCACCTCTAGAGGTCACCAAATCTTACACACTGCACCTTTAAGTGGCCGGTGAATGATACTCATGGTTTCAGTGTCTGGCCTTGGAGGGCCCAAGCATCATACTATTGGCCTTCTGATAAGTGGATGACTCATCTATTCTATATAGAAACACTTTCGATTGCATGGGTTTATATTGAGAAGATGGCAACACGGGGACAGCTATTCCCTGCTCTGTGTCTGTAAGGCCAACATGCCTGTCACTATGGAGCCAACCAGAGCCTGTAGTGGATTGAGGTCACAGACTGTTTAGAGCAACATGTGTGGATATAAAGTGGCATCCACACTAAATGCTGCAGTGAAACTGTCCCAGAAGATAAATATTGTAATTACACATGTCACTGTGACAAAGCCTGAGTCGTCTCTGACAAATTGTTGTGCGCTCACTATTGACAACAGCATAATGACGGCACCTCGGGCTGTCATCTAACCTCTTTTCTTATTTGTTCACTGGATTACATCCCTCACAAGAGAAAGACAGGAAATGGTTGCAAGGTGTTGTTGAATTTGGCAGCGAGAAGGCCGAGGCCACAACACACACACACACACACACACACACATACACACACACATACACACACACACACACACACACACACACACACACACACACACACACACACACACACACACACACACACACACACACACACACACACACACACATTCCCACACTGCTACATTATAAACAGATGATTCTAAACTGGGGTGTGTTTTTATCAACATCCTCCTCACATGTGTTCCCCATGAGCGCTTTGCCCTGGTGCTTTCAAGAGTGCCGGGGACTTTTCATCCAGGCCACACTCACATGTCTCTTTTCTCAGCAGAGGATAACTATTGTTTCTGACTATATGTTTACCCTGCTGTTGTATGTATGAGTGTGTGTGTGTGCGCGCGTGTGTGTGTGTGTGAATATTATTATTGTATGTGGTTTGCAAACTCACTTAGAATCGACCACAGAGGAATGAATAATTCAAGTGGTCTGAATTCAGATGTAAAATGTAGTAAACCAATGTGCATGTTTTACTCACAGTGGGTTTGTACTGTTTATGTACATTGAACATAACAGACCAACAAGTATATAGATATATATTTCATCACTTTTGGAGTAAATATAACATCACTCATTTATGTGAATATGTTCAACTTTAGATTTTCAGCATCTCTTATGATGACCTTTGAAAATAACGGCATAACATATTAATGTATTTAAATAGAAATCCTCATATCATTATATATAATCCTAACCCTAACCGTCACAACAACTATTTTGTTTAATGGTTGATCAATTAATTAAATTGAATTCACCGGGTCTATTTTTTTATTGATAATGTTGTGTGTGTATTTAAATATATTTTTTAATTAGCCATATTTGTTTACATTCTGATCTTATTACTGATTGAAGGCTGAAGTTTGTAAGAATTAGCAGAAATGTTTTTTTTTTATTATTATCCTGGTGGTTTCAATGCTTGTATAATGAACAAACACATTTTGACTTTCATTGATATCTTGAAAGGGGAGAGTGAGGTGAGAGGTATCCAGCTTCATCATGCAACTGTGCCACTAGATGTCGCTCAATTCTACACACACTGTACCTATAAACCATATCAACCAAAAAGAAAAGAAAAGAAAATCTAAAGCTGTTTCAGACACATGTTCACATATTTGTTGAAGTCTCACTGTGAGGTAGACATTTTACTCGAAGTCTAAACTAAGTTTTCATGATATTCTGTGTAAATGTAAATAAATAAAAGTGAAAGGGTTTATTTCAAATAAACTTTTAGACGCAAAACCTTCCATTCAACTTAAATGTTATATGGTCATTTTCTATATAGTGAAACACATTAGTGTGTGTATGTGTGTGTGTGCGTGTGTGTGTGTGTGCGTGTGTGTGTGTGTGTGCGTGTGTGTAAACACAGCCTGTATTTTATAAAGTAAATAGTGTTTTTGTTGTCTTAGTGATCATTATATTGTTTACTCTCCTCTAAACGACGTCCTTTGTGTTGTTGTGAAGAGAAGTGGGGGGAGAGAGAGAGAAAGAGGGAGAGAGGGGGAGAGGGAGAGGAAGGGAGAGAGAGAGAGAGTGGGGGGAGAGAGAGAGAGAGAGAGAGAGAGAGAGAGAGAGAGAGTGGGAGAGAGAGAGAGAGAGAGAGAGAGAGTTGAAGTTTGGTGTGAGTGTGTGAAACCGCTGTGATGAACAAGCTGTTCCGCACGATTTGAAAATAATCGGCGTGTCAGTGTCATGTTTCTCATGTAAAGTAGCCTGTGTCTTTGAAGGCGGATCTTTTGGCAGGTTAGACCGGGACGGAGTCTCCGACCAGCTCAGACGCGCGCTGCCACCAAACCAAACGCACCCTCCTCCTCCTCCTGCTGCTGCTGCTGTGTCAGAGGAGGAGCGTTAATCCCGTGTTTTGTGGGACACGTTTACTTTCATGTGTATTTATTTGATAGAGCACTTCTCTCCGCAGCCCGCCGAGGAAACGTCTCCGCTTCACGGACTATTTCTTGTGTTTTCCTCCGAAGTTGACGCGCACGCACCGACGTCGTAGTGGGAGAAAAGTGACATGCGCCGCGCGGACGGATCCGTGGATCTACTTTGAAACAAGTGGGAGATAAATGGGAACACGCCGCTTTCCTGTGCTTGTTGTGGGGCGGGAGAGTGGATAAGACACTTGGACAACATGGACGCGAACGCACCGTAACATCCACGGACTCTCGCGGGGACTATGCTCTCATTAAAGTGTCCACACGTGAAATGACAGAGCAGATAGTTGTGTAAGTTGCCCCTCACTGTTCCAGCCCTCACTCTGACTCCAGCGCGGACTTTTCAGAGAGAGAGAGAGGAAGACCTGTGTTAGTGTGAGTGATGAAGATTGTGTGGTTCCCTTTAGTACCAGAGAGGAGGATGAGTCCCTGTATGCTGCTGCTGCTGCTGCTGCTGTGGACCACTCAGGCGTCCGCCATCAGCTCCATAGACCCGGACTGGTCCGGAGAAGGGAAATGTCAGCACATCAACATCCCCCAGTGTAAGGACATCGGCTACAACATGACTCGGATGCCCAACCTCATGGGCCACGACGACCAGAAGGAGGCGGCGATAAAGCTGCAGGAGTTCGCCACGCTGATCCAGTTCGGCTGCCACGTCCACCTGAAATTCTTCCTGTGCTCGCTCTACGCCCCCATGTGCACCGAGCAGGTGTCCAACCCCATCCCGGCGTGCCGGGTCATGTGCGAGCAGGTGAAGCAGAAGTGCTCGCCCATCCTGGAGCAGTTCAACTTCCCCTGGCCCGACTCCCTGGACTGTTCCCGGCTGCCCACCAAGAACGACCCCAACAACCTGTGCATGGAGGCGCCCAACAACGGCTCGGACGAGCCCCCCAAGGTGTCCCACACCCAGCCCCCGGACTTCAGGCCGCAGCGCCCCCTGAGCAGCCACGACCTGCAGCTGAAGGACAGCGGCATCAAGCAGGCGTGCAGCAACCCGGGCAAGTTCCACTTTGTGGAGAAGAGCGAGTCGTGTGCCCCCAAGTGTTACCCCAAGGTGGACGTGTACTGGAGCCAAGGGGACAAGCAGTTCTCCCTGGTGTGGATGGCCATCTGGTCCATCCTCTGCTTCGTCTCCAGCGCCTTCACCGTGCTCACCTTCCTCATCGACCCGCAGCGGTTCCGGTACCCGGAGAGGCCCATCATCTTCCTCTCCATGTCGTACTGTGTTTACTCCGTGGGCTACCTCATCCGCCTGTTTGTGGGCGCGGACAGAATCGCCTGCGACAGAGACAACGGGGTGCAGTATGTGATCCAGGAGGGTCTGGAGAGCACCGGCTGCACCATCGTCTTCCTCATCCTGTATTATTTCGGCATGGCCAGCTCCCTCTGGTGGGTCATACTCACCCTCACCTGGTTCCTGGCCGCGGGGAAGAAGTGGGGCCACGAGGCCATCGAGGCCAACAGCAGCTACTTCCACCTGGCGGCGTGGGCCATCCCGGCCGTGAAGACCATCATGATCCTGGTGATGCGGAAGGTGGCGGGAGACGAGCTGACAGGCGTCTGCTACGTGGGCAGCATGGACGTCAAGGCCCTCACCGGCTTCGTGCTGATCCCGCTCTCCTGCTACCTGATTATCGGCACTTCCTTCCTGCTGTCGGGCTTCGTGGCGCTTTTCCACATCCGCAAGATCATGAAAACGGAGGGCGAGAACACGGACAAGCTGGAGAAGCTCATGGTGCGGATCGGGGTCTTCTCCGTGCTCTACACCGTCCCGGCCACCTGCGTCATCGCCTGCTACTTCTACGAGAGGCTCAACATGGACTACTGGCGCATCCTGGCCGCCGAGCAGAAGTGCGTGGACGGCAACGGGCCGGAGTCGGCCGAGTGCGTCATGAAGACGTCCATCCCGGCCGTGGAGATCTTCATGGTGAAGATCTTCATGCTGCTGGTGGTGGGCATCACCAGCGGCATGTGGATCTGGACGTCCAAGACGCTGCAGTCGTGGCAGAACGTGTTCAGCAGGAAGCTGAAGAAGAGGACGAGGAGGAAGGCGGCGAGCGTGTTCACCAGCGCGAGGCCTTACATCAAACCTCACCCGTCCCTCAAAGGGCACAGCACTAAGTATGAACCCACACGGCCTCCGCCTACGTGCGTGTGAGCTCTTTGTACAAACCCCAAATATACTTGTAAAGCTCTTACCTTAAATGAGACTTTGTAATCAGAGCGCCATGACAAAGAATCTCCGTTCATGTTTTATTTATGCAAAGTGTTTTGAAGATAATGCTACGTGGGGTTTTTGTATCTTGAGCCATCTCGTGCAACAAGAGCTGCCTTTGTCTGAGGGGAACTCTGCTACTCCTGGATTCACTTATCCTATTGAGGAACTTGGTCGAGGGAAAAAAATCGTATTGTTCCCAAGACAATGGAATAAACCATTTGGATGTGCCATGGGGTTACTTGAATAATGTGCAATAGATGTTTTTTCCTTACAGGCAACAACAGAAACAAGACACTGTTAGTGACAGATTACAGAAAATTCGAGGACCCCGCAGACAATGGAGGCGAATGGTCAGAGAGATGAGTGCTTTTAATACAGACTGTGTCACGTATGTTTGAACTGAAGTGAGAGCAGCTGCTGAAGAGACCAACGTACGAAGCGGCCATTGTGAGGCTAATCCACACCATTCATTAATCAAGCACTCATCACTGAAAGTTGTTTGTACACACACTGTCCAGTTTTCCATTATTTGCTGTTTTATAGCACAAGAGAACATTTGTATATATTTCTAAAAAAAAAGAAGAGCTGTTATTTTATAGAAAAATTAATAAAACGTTCTAGTTTTAAATATGTGTAAAGTCCGAGTTGTGTATTTCAGCGGTGTTGTTATTTACGTAGCAGCGGATCGATTTTTTGAATTTTTTTAACCACAACCTTCTTCCTTCATGACATCTGGTGAAAGTGCAGCAGGTATTCTCATACAACGCAAATCTTAATCGTGATGTGTGAGTGTGATGGATTCAAAATTAAATTTGTTTTTCAGAATAACTGATTTAAACAACATTATTAACATTCTATTTACTGAAGTAATGACTGACTATCAGCAGATGGGTTCTTGTCGTGAATCTTACACCCCTCCTTTCAAACATGCTCCTTTAAATCTCATCAAAGATGAATCATCTAACTTCATAGGAAATGAAGATGACGATCCTTTTTTTTAAATGTTTGATTATTCCGATGTAAACAGTCGTCTGTTAGTCGTCGGTGTCGCTGCACACAAACAGCAAAACCACAGGATTGTCTATGGTGTTGAATTTTTCTGTTTGTCTGGAGAAGAGTAAGGAATCAAAGTTGCCGTTGTGCATATTTTGATGAAAGGCGCACAATATCATTATTTCTCATTATTTATATATTACGCCTTATAATACGAAATTAAATAAGCCCTTAACAATTGATTCTCCAGGAAAGAAATTATTAATATCTATTCAGTTGACATGTTTTCATTTAAATGCATGAGGTTATGAGATCTGAGGTTTGAGTCTTCATTTAAAAATTCACTTTCAAAGTTGACTGTGTTCATGCATATTTCAGTTAGAATCCAATTTGACCAGACTGAAAGTGATGTCAGCAAAAAAGACTCATCAAAGTGTCTGTAAAAAAATATTTTAATTGAAAATATCAGTTTTGATAAATTGATCATGATTGACTTATATTGTTAACTGCACCTAAACTGGGTGCTTCTGTAACCATGTGTATTCTTCTACATAACTTAATATTACTCTCTCTCTCTCATGTTTGTGTGTGAAGTTATACAATAATCCAGCTCTCATTCAGAACAGGATTAGACTGTTATGGGGGGGGGGCTGTGCGGTTAAGATTGCTGCAAACCAAAATACAGGATATCTGTCATCGTCTCAGCCGGGGCATGGTGACATTTCTAAAGACACATCTGTCCTGGATTTGAAGAAGTTACATATTGACTGAAGCCAATTTCCCAAGCGTGAGCAAACTGAGATGTTAAATGATCCTTTGCCCCGTTGACAGATTTTTAAGGTGCTCCGAGTGAGAGAGAGACAGGTCCGGTCTTGTGTGGGAGTAAGGCCCATTAACTCCTGTCTTGACAGTGCTGTCAGAGCAACAGAAAAACATCAGACTCATTGTACACGTCCAAGTATGTGAAGCATTTAGGAATATACGAATAGATCATCAGCGGTCGGTGTAACCAGAGAATCCTCTCCATTCGTCACCGTCAGACCTTTTCTGTGAGGGATTCAAACCTGTGGCACAGAGAGAGAGAGAGAGAGAGAGAGAGAGAGAGAGAGAGTCCTCTCTGGTCCAATAAAGTTTCAGAAGCGCAGTACTACTTCATCCCCGAAGGGCGTTCAAGTTCCAGCGTCATCCCGACCCGCTCTAACAGTCAGAGAGCTCATGACTCACAGCCTCGTATGTGGCTGAATCAAAGTCAGCCAGTGTCTATTGATACTGTGAGTTGTGGAAAAGGGTGCGAGTGCTTCTGAGGGCTGGAACAGAGGCCACCTGGATAACTGCCCCTGAGGTGTGTGGGAAGGCTGTAAATATAAATGACAGTTACCACCCCCCTCCAGGGCATCTTCAGCCATGCAGCCCTCACTCCTCTTCTTCTCTGCGCTTCAAAGGGAAGAGGTGCAGCTCAGAGCGAGGGCAAAGTGTTGCTGGCTGTCTGTTTGTCCTTTTTAAAGGTGCAGTGTGTGAGATCACGGTACATTTTTGTCACTTCTATCTGTAGGACTTGAACAATTAATTGTATACAAATGATCACCTCAATGTATGACTTGCTTTATACGTTACCCTAAAACGAGCCCTTGTGTGTAGCAGTGTGTACGATTTGGTGACATCTAGAGGCGAAATTGCGTGTTGTATCCATCAGCTCGCCCTTCCGAGCATGAAGGAGAATCTATGGTAGCCCTCAGTTGTCATTTAAGCTGAAGAAATGTTTTGCTTGTCCACTCTGAGCTACTGTAAAAACACGGCAGCCCCTGTAGAGAGGACCCGCTCCTCATGTAATATGTAAAGATTAATGGGCACATTTAAGGGTAATGGGAACGAAATAACACGTTTAGGTGATTACAAATTCATGAAAATGTCATTATGCAATTGTTTTTGTAATATTTTTAGAAGTGACAAATATGAGGGAAATCTTACACACTGCACCTTTAATGTATATTCACATCAGGGGCGGGTCCTCTCTACGGGGGCCGCCATGTTTTTACAGTAGCCCAGAGTGGACGTACTAAACATCTTTTGAGTTTTAATGACAACTGAAGTCTACCACAGGTTCTCCTGCATGTTCAGCAGGGTGAGGGTGAGGTGATGGACACAACATGCAACTTCACCTCTAGATGTCACCAAATCTTACACACTGCACCTTTAAGGGAAATCACTCTCAACTCTTATGTGTTGCAGGCTTTTAAAAAACGACAGATCTTTATTTCATCAGTGAAACAGTCTCCATCTGATTGTTGCATGACATGTTTCTTGGGGCTGAGTGGGGGAATCCCACCGTGTGACGACTGATGACTCTCAGGCCTGAGTTCGCCCCAATGGCGTCACCCACACACTCATCCCACTTCCCGCCTCGCTCATCCTTTCCACCGGGCAATGACAGAGACGGCGGCGGCGTCCGCGTCAGCGTTGACAATAAGAGGCTCCCGCGCGTGATCGTCGGTGTTGAAACGGCATCAAACCTTTGATAATGACTTGAATTTAATTCAATCCGACTTGCCTGTGCAGCCAGCACCCAGCCAGGCTTTTTCAGCTTTTCCACACTCTGTAATTGAGCTGATGTTGAGTGTCTTTGTGGAGCGCAGAGGTATTAAAGAACACAAAGTCGAGATGACAGAACAATTAAGTCTGCTCTGCAAGTCAAAGCCTGAATTTTGGTTCAGAGGCACGGGGTGTTGGGGGGGGGGGGGGGGGGGGGGGGGGGGGGGGGGGGGGGGGCGGAATACGTCACCCCCACGTCAAAGCCCTTAAAACAATGTGTGTGTGTCGGAGGATGGCTGAGTGTGTGTGTGTGTGTGTGTGAGTGTGTGTGTGTGTGTGTGTGTGTGTGCGCACCTTCACTCGGTGTGTTGTCTGGTTGTAAACTTCCCTGACACACTGACATAAATCAAGTGACTGGGATGACTGGCGGCTGAGGCAGCTCCTCTTTGATCAGGACTGGTGGTGGAGACGCCCCATGTCCTCATCCTCAGCTGCTCCACCAGGCAGCACCTGTTTACCAGTTCAGGCCTGTCTGTCTGTCTGTCTGTCTGTCTGTCTATCTGTCTGTCCCTCTGTCTGTCTGTGTGTTTGCAAGGCACAGCTCAGGCTCTCAATGTCATACACCCATACATGACACACACAACAAGCACACAAAGGAATGTGGCGGGTGCTGAGGGGTGGGAGGGTGTGTTTTTCTTTTTTTATGTGCGTCTGATTCTCGGCGCTGGCGTCTCTCAATAGACAGCTGCTTTAAATGCAAACTCTGTAGGATCCCTCCGCCTTGAGTTGGAAGAAGAAGAAGAAAAGGAGAAGAGAGGAAGAGTTGTTGTGTCGTGCCTTTGTTTTCCGGCTGAAGAAGTAAGTTGCAGTAAGAGGGCGAGTGAAGAAGAAGAAAAAGTTTTCACAGAGTGCAATGAAAGCACCCTCTCATCCCACAGGTTGTTGCAGCACACGGAGTGAGAATTGTGGTTGGGTGGGCGGGTGAGTGGGCTTCATGGTCTGCATTGATCAGAGCAGCAAAGAATGTAGGGCAAAGTAAAAGTACAGTGCGTGTGCTCAGCCTGCAGCAACAAAGCCACACGGAGAACTTCCCAGTCATTGGCGAAGGTGAGAGTAATTACATAAAACGCCGTCAACAATGAGCTCTGTCCCAACAAAGGGTGGGGGGCTGGGGGTGAGGTGGGGTGGGGTGGGGTGGGGTGAGGGGTGCTGGCACCTTTTTTTTTTTTTTCAAATGCATAATGAAGTGCCTCGCAGGCGCTCTGCTGATCAAACAAGTGTTTGATAGTGGCTCGGGTCTGAAAAGGGCTCTGAATATGTTTATTTGCATGTGGAGCAGTGAGTGACTTTGAGGTGGAGATCAGGCAGATTAGTGTTAACTGACAGAGACCTGTGCAAACAGACACTCCCACTTCCACACAGGCAGGGCAGGGCAGGCGGCTCACTTCCTCACAGGACCAGTTCGGCTGAATACAGCGTCAGATGCAGCAGAGGCTCTCTCTCGCTCGCTCTCTCTCTCTCTCTCTCTCTCTCTCCCTCTCTCTCGGTGCCTCTCTCTCTCTCTCCTCCCTCCAGCCCAACCCTCTGTTTAATGGCTTGGTGCATGGGAAAGCATGCATACGACAACAAACAATATAACACATGGCAAATCCAACTATTAATCAGTGATATTTAGATTTGGAAATACTCCCAAGAGCCTCTTTACACGCAAATAATGACTCAAAGGCTTCTGTGACGAAGCTCCACCATATTCTGCAAACTGATGCCGGACCCCATTCTATACCCTGATGTACACCTCCTCAGAAGATGAAGAGCAGATCCAGACTCCAAGAGCCAGGATCGGTCCAGTTGGTGGCAAACCTTACTTACGACAGTAAACACAGTACAACAGTTTCCTGACTCCATTCACCCAGTAAGGTTTTTCATTGTGCATGGAACTAGTTTCAGTTGTTCACATGAGAATAAATGTTGGAGATTTGAATTTGATCATTTAAGGAGAGACTGGTTTTAATATCTAACAAGAGCCACTGGCACACACTTGCCATTGTTCTGAAGTAAACAAACAT
>JAFBJT010004217.1:86587-98587 GCA_016785325.1 Chascanopsetta lugubris | reverse complement strand
AAACTGGATGAGTTTTATGCTTCATTAAGTGCAGCCAAATTTCCAAACATACAGAAGATGGCGCAGAGGATGCTGGTGTTGTTTGGCTCTACATATGTGTGTGAACAGACTTTTAGTGTGATGAACACCAACAAGGCACCCCACAGATCCCGGATGAGTGATGACCACCTCAGATCAGTTCTGAGAATTGCCACAACGGAATTACCACCAGACTTCGATGCACTGGCTAAAATGGGTGATCAACAACACGGTTCTCATTAAAAAGTATGTTAATACTTCAATGCTTTTTTCTGTTTATGTTTGATATGTACTGTTAACAAATGCAGTTTTTTATATGTACTGTATCTTGTGCTGACCTGGCCCGTCTGTCAAATTTTAAAAGTCAATGTGGCCCCCAAGCCAAAAAGTTTGCCCACCCCTGGCTTAGACCCACCATTCAAATGCAGAGACTAGTTTTTGATGGATTTGGAATAGTGGGTTGTTTTCTGCAGCTTCATTACAACATGAGATGAGTAATGGCCGCTCAATGCTGTTGTTTATTCCACATTATAAACAATAATCCATTTGACGTGTGCACTGTGCAGTCGTGCCGGTGGAAACACAGCAGCAGGTATTCGTGTAACCCTAAGAGGTCAGAACTGCAGGAAGAGAGTAAATCACACGTGGTATTGAGCAATCGTTAATAAGGATGGTTCCACGCTGCTTCACTGCACGGCTGGCTGTTTGAACTCAAGTCAAGTCACAAATCTGCTCTCTCACAGATATGGCACTAACATTGAGAAATACAGGGCCTACTATATACATATTAGTGTCTTTTAAAGGTACGATATGCAGGATTCATTGTTAAGACTAAAAAACACAACTTATCTATTGCCCAGAAACGCATCATTCCGCTAGTAGCTCATTAAAGGACCAGTGTGTACAATTTAGGTCCTGAATGGACAAATCATGGACGTGACGAGAACTTTAAATTAACAACAGGAGCAGGTTTTCTTTACCATAGGTCACTGTGATGCATCAATACAGAAGCCAAGATGGACTTGACATGGATGATTGACACATTGATTGACAATGATTGCCTACTATTGTAGGATTCTCTCTCTCTCTCTCTCTCTCTCTCTCTCTCTCTCTCTCTCTCTCTCTTTATATATATATATATATGTACAGAAAAATACTGCACAGTACACCATTACAGAATCTATCTTTGACATGAAAAGTAAACTGGGTCAGAGTTGTTTCATTCATGATAATTTAAGTAAAGTAAGCAGGAAAATGTTTAATCAGCCGTTTTACTGACATGCTGAGGTTCCCTAACAAGCTGTGTGAAAACAGCCGATGAGACAATATGACACTGTGAAGATTCTAACTAGATTTCACTGCAGATTTCCGCGGTTTTACCAACCATTTCATTCAGTACAACACTCAGTCGCTCCCGTGAAGGCAGTAAATGAAGAATTGGCTGTGGTCTGACCTCGTCAGAGGAGCCAGTGTTTTTGTATTTCTGTGCACTAGTGTTGGGAAACATCCTTTGAGCTCCATTTTTAGCTCTGATCTCCGACCTGGGAGCAAAGACATTTTCACAGAAACAAATGTTGATGAGCTGACAACATTTTCGGACCAAAGGGGATGTGATTCCCTGAATCATAAACATAAACCCACACATACTGGTCATTATTAGTAGTTGTTACACTTGTTACTACCAGAAAAAGACTCCTCTTCTAATTGTATTTTGAGCGTGTTTACAATTCGCCGCAGTCGTGGAAAATGTTAACAAGCCTTTGCGATAATGAGAGTACGAGGCAACACGTAAAAAAGTTCCTTTCACTCGGAGCCAAACTAACGTGTCCACATGGTGTGGAGCAGGTTGCGGTTTCCTATTCCGATAAATAACGCAACGCTGTAAAGCTGCCATAATCGTATCCAGGGCTTCCATGGAGTCGTGTCAGCACGTGGAGCTCGTAGTTCTTAGTCTCCCGGGGCAGGTGTTGTCACATAAATATTAATTCATTGTCATTATGAGTGTTTTGGCTACGTTCATACGCTGTCGTCACTGACCTGTCAACTAACTGCAAATGTGAACCAGAGATTTGGACGTTTGTTTCCAATGCAATTATTTGACACAAATATTTACAATGTCCTTTTCCAAATCACAAGTAAGGAACAGGGCATGATCACATCTCCGGCGACGACAGGCTGTTTAGATCTAGACTCGTTTCTAGACAAGAAAGCGTGGGATTCAGACTCGTTTGGCTCCTAATCTGGTTACAGGCAGGTTTTCCCCATCAGCTATGCCTTGTATTTAAACCATAACGGTGTAAGGTCAAAAGGTTTACACTACCACACCGCCGGGCCCACTTTGCCTCTCAAAAAGCTCTGGTAGTTAACCCTGCGTTTGAGGGAGGTCAGGCTGTATCAGGACATCAGAGGCCTGAGGGGTTAATGATGTTAGTTGTGGTTAATACCTTCCTATTCATCCTCGGTATCAATCCATCACCGTCAGTGAACTACTGGCTGCCCGGTGACAGGAGGGGAAGGGCCGAGAACCCCGAGCTGGCCTGGACTCTCCTCATTGTATTTAAGGGCTCTGTTGATCATGCAGAATATAGACTAGTGCTAGACTAAGAGACCACCGGAGCCCAGGTCAGAAAAAGGTTAATCAGAGCCAATGGAGAACAAAATCTAATTAAGACTGAGACCCAAGGAAATGTAATCTTAACTGAAAACATGACCATAACTGATTCAAAAGGCCCAATCAGAGGATAATCCTTGTAAATATATCGAATGTGAACTCTCAGACCATTACCACTGTGATTCCCGTCTATCACTGGTGCTAATGGAGAGAGTTAACATCACATGTCAAAAGTGTCAGTAGACTGAAACAGGTGCAGCTAATTCCATATATGTATGAGGTTTTGATGTTTGGATGAGAAATGAGACAAATACAAATGACAACTTAACCCTGCCCCTAACCCTAACCCCACAGCTCTGTTATATCTAAAATGATGTATCAAAATAGTGTAGATTTATGCATTTGTTATTTTAGTTTTCATTGTCATTATCCATTTGACTTTGTAGTTGTACACAACATTTGCTATAACTGACATTATATTCATTCATATTTTTTGTATTCGTCTCAATGAGCAAAAGCGCACAAGAGGCTTTCTACAACATAATCACACACACGCATACATTCAAGCGGATGCATCACATCGACCACATTAACAGATGCACTGCAATGCATTATGGTGCAGCGTCACAGTCGTACCCCCCACCCCTCTTATCATTAATGAATTCATCCCCACTGCTGTTAGGTTATACAACTCATCTGTTTAAATAGTCCATCCCAACCTCAAACCTCTGTTTTACCTCTTTATCTGCACTGTTTTGGACATATAATGTATTGTTTCCACATATTTACTTTTTACTTTTGTATATATAGTGTATCTATTTATTTTGTTCTTCTCTTTGCACATTTTTTTCTTCTCCTTTTTCTTATTTTTAAATTACAAATCCTAATTGCAAATTTTTTCCTCTATTACTTTAATGATTCTGTCACTGTGAGGTGCTGTAACAAGTGAATTTCTCCATTGTGGGATGAATAAATGCGTTATATTCTATTCTAGAATCAGAATGGATTCACTCATTTCCTAGACTAACCCCCTGCTAGGGACGGACATCGTTACTGTGCAGCGGCTCAGCAAATGAAAAGTCATCTGATGTGAAATCATCAGAACGGTCCCAGCATGCCTTTCTGCACAGTGACAAGAGAGAAGGGATGATTTCATCAGACCTGATGTGGAGGCAAGACTAAGTGTTTTCACTGACGATTAGAGGATACATATTTCAGCTCTGAGCCGCTGCCTGCTGATATTGAGTAACAGTGATCACTTCCAGGAACAACACTACTGATGATAATACCAGTAATTTAAAAAACATATTGTCAAAGCAGGAAGCAGCAATACCTTTCTGTATTACTTTTAAAGACCATCCAAAATCTGTTCCCTCTAAGCCACTGGAAAAAGCCCATGGGTGTTATCAGACTAATTATAATAACTAATTATATGACATTATATTTCAAAGCTTCTTATGTAAAGCTGCTCTGACAGTGACAGAGCATCCGGAAAGGTGCCAAAGTGAACTCAAAGTGACCCCGTACATGAAGCAGAGGAAGGGGGTGACAGGTTATGCCAGCAGGAGTCAGGGCGATCAGTTTACACAGCTCACCCGCAGAGGCCCGACACTGATAAATGTGTCAGTGACAATGGAATTTACGACAACATGTAAATGTCTTTTACACCAACTGCATCACTGTACCGCTGCGCCAATAATACTTCCATTTTACAAGGACAACAGGGGTGAGACTGTGACACCTCATCTGTGGCTATTTTGTTTTGTGTTCTTGTGAAGTCACAAGAACTTTATTTATTACTATTAAATTATTTGATTTTGAAATTTTGACTATATGTAAATGGTATGTGTATGTATTGAAGATGGATGGAAACTACTGAAAAATTGAATTTATATTGACATGTAGGTCCAGTGCATTTAATTAAAATAGTGATAATTGCTGATATATATCTTTCCATAGATAGTCTGTGGCATTTAATATGAACAGGTGGTATTTCTGCGTCAAATTGACAGGTCACTCACACGCTTAACACTTCGCTGAACTGATTCAGCATTCTAAAATGATCACTTCACTGGATAATGTCTTCACATGTGGCTCCTGGCTGCAGCCTCTCTGTGTGACAGCCATATGGAAGTGACTCAGTGAAAAAGAGAAACGTGTCACGGTTGAACCGGGACCTTCAGCAGGCCATGCAAGGGTCAGCGGGTCGGAGCTGATCTTTAAGGGCTTAATGTACCAGATCAAAGGTTCAGTGGGTTAAAATAATGTGTGAAGGGACTTGTCTTTGAAAGGGGAGGTTCTCGCCCTCACTCAGCGCCTAATCAAGAGCACAAGGCAAACAGAGAGGAATGCTTCAGAGAGACGGGAGCAGCTCCTGATTACGGTGACCACAATATTTACGGTGGCTACCTGCATTGTTATGTGACAGTAAATTTAATGGAAATGTTTAGTACCTCTGTTGGAAGTTGGAAATGTAATTTGTGCAAAGGAAAGGAGTGGTGGCACATGGTGTCTGGGTCGATCCTCAGGAAGACCTTTGCATCAGAGATTAGCTTGATATGTCTGCCCATACTTGTTTTCGTGCATTTGTATGAAAAAATGCAATAATAACAATGTGTTTTCTAACAAAGATGAATAATTAGTAACAATGGTAAACGAATAGGATCGTATGCTTGGTGCATTAAAAGTAGTTTATTTAGAATATTCTTTTCTGCTGCGCCGGTGCAAAAGCAAAACAAGGTGCAGGGTCAAATTAAATGAATTGATGGCAAGGTGGCTCAGTTCAATTCGGCCGGAAGCCTTTCTGTGTGGAGTTTGCATGTTCTCCCAATGCTACCCGGGGGATAAATCCCCTCTAAAAAACTTTGTGAAGCCATCAGCTGACCACTGACAACAATGAGAAGTTGGTCCCCGGGTGCTAGGCGAACGACTGCCCACTGTTCCTTGCAGCCCCTGGAGGATGGACGAGTGAAGAGGGGTTAAAATCAGAGACACAATTTCACCAACATGTACTATATGTCCAGTGATTAAAGTGTGATCTTAAATCTGTGTATTGTTATGTAATAAATATAATTCAGAATCTACGCCATCGTCTCTTTTTAGGATGAATGTGAGTGGCTGAAAATACAGAAACATGATTGTGACCCTGTGGTCTTTATTACAGTACTTCCAGAAATGCAAACCAGAAAAAGCCTACAAGCCCTAATTCTCATTAAAAGGCATCAACTCCATGTGTGGGGCCCGTTGGCTGACCTTCAGATGGAGGTATCTCACTGAGAGACAGAGTGGGTAAGAGGAACCACACCACTGGACCCACCACAATCTGCCTTTTACCCAACAAGACTTCCCACCATCCTTTTCTATCTCAGTGAGAGGTACACAAGTTTTACGTAACTGCACATGGTTTCAATTTCCCCTTCTTTCTTCTGCTTCCAGCCTCCCTTTGCCATTTCCATTTTGACTTTGCCCCCTCTGCTCTTCACCCCTCCAGTCCCATTTGTCTTCCCTGGGACACTTGTCAGTCCTGGATCAAGCCCCCTGCATCAGGGGGCACTGCATAGGTGACATGCACCTAGTGATGAAACTATGGATCGAAACAATAGAGACTAACACAGCTCTGATTGGTAGATTCAGAGGCCTCACTGAGGTCAGACATTATGAACACAAAGAGGCATGAAGAGATCCTGATGCCCAAAGGAGTGGGTTAGTGGTACAAATACTATACGTGACACTAAGACGAATGCACAACCATACAAGATGCAATATATTACAGTGATCACCCATCACTGCCTTCCAAGGAAATTCCTATGAGCTTTGCAAAATGATTTGTTGTGTTGTGGTTGTGTTAATCGTGTGGGACCGCTGTAGCCCACTCTAAAATGGTCAGCTGCACTGCCTCTATTTAAGACATCGCTTCTTACCATACAATGTGTGTTAATATTAATGGGCAATGTTAACGTTCACACTAAGTTTTAACCAATTGTTTGCCCAAATGTCTGGGTTAATGTTCATGGCAATATATGACATGATGCACCTGAGAATGACTCACAGTTGGTGGAGCATGTGCATTGATGGGACCTCACTAGAGCTGCTCCAATCTGTATTAACAACAAATGAGCAGACTCAGAATCCCTATGGTGTATTCAATGCCGGATGGCAGCCTGCCGATTTTGACTTAAGTTCTTTCTCATTTGGAGAGTTTTCACTGTGGCTCATGAACAGATTGAAAGGAATAATGTGTAGAATTCATAATGACATCTTTGGGTCCACTGGAATGGTTTGCATCCTTTTTAAAGGAAGTACATGGGGCGATTGTGAAACTGTGTAGTAATCTCACACCTTGACAATTTCCTGCAAAAAACCACAAGAGGCCTCCGTCAAAATTTGATTTGGACCAAAACTCCCAACCTGGTGTTGTCATTTTTCGTTTAATGACTTTCAGCCTTTGCTGTTTCTTTGAAGACGGCTCCTCCCGACTGTGTCCTCCAATCTTGTTATCCACACACTCACTTTTCTACATATTTCTTTTTTGGAGGGATATTCCCTTTATTATTGAAGTCCCCAACTTGAGTCAGACCATGTGAAGATTGGATCATTGTGGTAATATGGCATGAATTATGCCCAGTGGGATATGGGGTTTCCTCATATCCGAGCATCTTTCATACCTGTGCTATATCTATCTCTCCCTACACAATTTAATCAAAAGCACATTATCTACATCTATGTCTTGCATTAAAATTCCTCAGCTTCATCCCCATTTCCTTGCATCATCATCATAGGTCCACATCGTACACCCTTATGTCCTGAAACTGACATGTTTACAATTTCCTTGATTCCCTCTCTGAGTCCCTGGTTCTTACCGACCTTCCAGCCTTCTCCATCCATCTTTGCCTCTGTCTTTTTGCTCCATTAATGGGATATCTAAGCCAGGCCTGACAGTGTGTGGTAACACCCAGGGCCGCCCAGGCCCCCCCCCAAACACATCAGCCTGTCAATCTTGCTAACTCAAGGCAGACAGCCCTTCAGATCAACAGAGTGATACGGCAAGGAAAAAGTAGGTTGTATTTGTGAGTGCAGGAGAGTTATTATGAAGCCTACACACACTTAATATTGTTATCCTGCAGCAGATCTGCATGGAGAATCTGACAGTTCCATATGAGGAAGGAGAAAATGAAAGGAGCCAAGCTCCCCAACAGTGAAATGGATATTCTTCGCCCCATGATACAAAGCCGAACTTGTGTGTATTGGTTGTGTAACAAGAGGTCACCTGTAGTCCACTGGGCCTCAGTGAACAACAGGTAGTGTTATCGGCATTCACCCTAACCAGAGGATTGGATTTGAGAATGGTTTACTTTTCTTTTTTTAAACAATGTAAATTAACATAGATAATTCACCTATCATGTTAACAAGGTGAAATCAGCACATGCAAACATAGGAAGTTTAAGCTGTTTACAGCCTCTACCTCTTATACCCACAAGACCTGACCTTTCAAACATGGTATCCCAACATGCATTGATACTGTACACTGACTGTACGGCTGGAATAGAGTCAAGCATGTTTTTATTGTTGGTTCAGTCATAGTGAATATAAATACGGAGAAATCTCATAGCAGCTCTTTGAATACAGCTATAAATAAACTATTTAAACAACAGTAAGTACAATGCTTTCTACGTAATTACAAACGTTGGATCAAACATTGACAGTAAACAACACATACTGATTACTTCAATCTACATGTCTAATATACCTAATGTCTAATAAAGCCAATCCTGTCGACACCTTACATCTGTACATCTCATTCTGTGAGGAACCTGCAGAGGAACATGAAAAGTCAACCCTAGATGAACCACTAGTCAACAGTGCTACTCAGAAAAGATTTATATTTCATGATATATTTATGGTATAAGGAGAAAATACAATGGTAAAATCACAAATTTTCCTCTCTTGACTTATCCTGGCTTCCCTAAGGCTACTGATTTCCTTTGGTAGAACCGAGGGATTCATTACACGACTGCTTTCTCAAAATACTCTTGCACTGTTGTGTCTATGATTCCCAGTGCTCCACATCTACTGTACACTTGGCACCCACTGGCTACGTAATCTCATTTGGTCTCGGTCTCCCTGTTTCGCCATCCCTCTCAGCTCCATCCCGTATTTAGTTGGACGTACAGCGCTCTCTCTGGTTTCTCTACCCAAGTGATGGAAGCAGAGCCAGACAGTTTGACTGTGATTTACTAAATATGGTCTATGTTACTGAGATGTTGAGGATAATCAATTTGACCGTGACGAGGAGGAAGGTAATTTGCCTCAAATGTCTTCATCTGTGTTCAGGTTACAGCTGCAGGGACACGGGACTTAAGAATTGGGTTAATTCTGTCTTCCTTAAAAAGTCGGCCATTCATCAGATAACCAGCCTTTTCCTAGTTTCAGCTCTAAGTTTGCTTTTCAACACACATAAATGCACACACACAATACTTTTAAACCACAAGAGACAATATCATGCATTATTTAAATAAAGTGATATTGGGCATTACACATCTTTGAATTCAAGTTCCATCATACTATCTACTCAAAGACTAGACATGTAGAGCTGTTGAATAAATCCACCTTAAAACCAGTCTTTATCAATATGGGCACATATTATTGACTGTATTTGACATCAGGAAAAATTCATGGATCTAAAAAAAAACAAATCTAAAATGAATGCAGGTGGGTGAAGCTTGATTCAGGGACTATTAGTGGAGGCATGTGCACTGTGGCCTCAGAAAGTAACTCAAGACAAAACATAGTTCTAATCATCTCACCTTATAAACCTATATTTCAAACCTGAACAGGAAACTGATGAGTGCTAACAAGACCAGGGTTCAAAGTCTCTCTGATGGTAAACCGCTCTAATGTGCGTCCACATTTTGTTTTCATCAAGTGTGAAATCGGTGAACACCATGAAGATGTCAGACACATCAATCTGTCAAAGCAGTGACTGAAGTCACCGTGAAACGACTTAGAGCTCAACTACAGCAGCCTAACATGAACATGTATCCAGTGTCCCTGTATTAAAATGAGGTTACTAACTCGGGTCTCTCCGGTCAGGTTTGGGTCTGGGGTCATAAGAGTGGGAAGTTAGAGGTTGAAGTCAAAGAGGTCAGAGTTCAGCTCATCTCATGGAGGAGTCAGGATGTGACTACGGTGTTTGTCGTAAATGAGTTTTTCTGCTGTTAATGTTTACAAAATATTTCTAATCAGAATCAGTTCTCTGAGGAACTAAAGCTATCATTGGTTTACTCTGCTAATTACTACCACAGTTTATTGCAATATCTAACATTGCATCCTGACTGAACTCACTGGTAAAGCAGTGATGTTGTTCATGGGTCCGTTCCTGCGACCACAATCAACCCGATGTCCATTGGGCTCAATTACAGTAACCATAAGGTTAGCATTGCTCCTGTAATATACTTTTGAATATCGCACAACTGTCTAATCCTCAGTCCAGACTGTTGCTGTGGGCAGGGGGCCAGGCAGAGAGAGAACCACTAAAGGCCCGGTTTCCCACATGATGTGTGTGGGATATTAATCCGAGTATCCGCTCTGTGTAGTAATCACTGTGATCAGGTCTGAACATCTGACAAACACAATACCGAGGTAGGAGGACCACGGGAATACAAATCTAGGCTGAGTGGGCAACTGTGAAGCAACGCCTCCAGTCTGAGAATTATTCTTAAAAGAGCTTTTATGTCAACAAGAAGATGAAGAGTGTGTGTATCAGGTTTGCTCACACATTATCTGACTGGCTTTTTTGTTGAAATGAAACCTATCAAAGTGATCTGCTGTCACTGTATACACATGCACGATTACAACACAGATTCTGGGACACACTGTTGATTGAGAATGTTATGTCATGTCATGTCATCTTCAACCGGATGTCCTGTAATCTAGGTTGCAAAGTATTTCTCCCAGTAGACATAGGGACATTGGGGGTAACAGTGTCAGGGCCAGTGAAACTGCAGCGGGGTCCAAGTGGGATTTGAACCAATGACCTTCCAAAGGCAACTGCTCAAACCACTGAGCTACTGCCGTATCATATACGGATCTTTTTGATCACATTTTATAAAAAAGCAACTTTTGAAAAAAAATGACCAGTGAATGCACTTTGATGTTTGACTTAGTTTTGTCCCTCGGTAATCTGGTCAAGCTTCCTCCTCATCATATAGTGATTAGCTATTAAACTGTAAAATGACATTCAGGGGGTCTAAGACCAAAATGAGGGTGACCTCCCGGCCAATTACAATAGTTTGAACCACATTATCTCTTGTCTTTCTCTTTATCATCACAACTGAGATATGGCAGAAACCACTTGCCCATGACAGTTCTCATTTTCTTTTAATGCATCATGTATGCGTTTCATTCATTTGGTACCAGTTGTTGTGGTACCAAATGTGGTTACACACCCTCAAAGTCCCCTTCATCACATCTTTCGAATGACAACATCCATGATAACAGAAGTGATATTGACAAGTCATACAGAGTTATATTGAAAGCTTTTCCTGTGTTATGCGGGCGGGGCTCCAGATGTCAGCTTTGATATTTTCCCGGCAGTGAAAGACAGACCCACCCTAACTCTGCCGTGACCCCTCTGAACCACTCTCTGTTGTCTGCTGCATAACCTACATCTGTCAGTCTACAACAGCACGAGCTCACCATCCAATAACACCGCCCACCGTCCACTCCGTTATGCATCAAACACAACAAACACACCTTCCCCATTACTGAAAATGAAGTGTCAGCGTTCTCCGCAATATCCAAGATTTTGGCTCGGAGAGAAAATTTCTTTCACAAAAACGGAAAGGGAATAAAAGATATGTGGTCAATTCATTGACAAGCTGGTTGTCTTGCAGGGTGTGGTGCTACCGCTTCCATAGCATGTGTGTGTGTGTATGTGTGTGTGTGTGTCTGGCCTGCATATGTAGAGGTCTGGCACGAGAGACTCTCACCAGGGTGTTCCTCATGGATAACTGTGAGAAAAGTCTGAAAAGCTGGAGAGAGAGCGTTTTTCCCAAGCTGACGTCGGTCGGGTCAGGATCCAGATGATCCGACTGCTCCTGTTATCCAGGGTTTGAGTTACCTGGGACTATGTTCAAGGACGCCTGAGCAGGGTGGTCATCTGAGAACAAGCACCGGACATCAGGAAATTGATGCACGGGTTTATATCATAAGCTGACACACAGCTTTCATATATATATATATATATATACACATAGTGTGGAAAACATGCCAGGTCTTTCCAGTTGCTCTGATTAGCTCTACCAAGCCGAGGAGCTGCAAGATAAGCACAGGGCACTAGAACACATACAGTACATATGTATTTATCATATGGG
>JAFBJT010004217.1:61185-86537 GCA_016785325.1 Chascanopsetta lugubris | reverse complement strand
TATATATATATATATACACACACATATATATATATATATATATACATATAAATACACAATCTACCAGGATCACAGCATCTGACACATTAAATAACCATAACTCTACATAGACTCGGTCTCAGTTACAGTAAATACACATCAAAGATAAGGAAAAATAACAATTAGCACAAGGCCCCATGGCAAAGTCACACTGAGTCATCCTCTGTGCTGAAATGATGCGGCATGAGCGCGAGTGTTGTGGATATAAACACGCTGAGGAAAGTGTTTGGCCAAAGCTGCGCAGGGATTCTACAATAACAGACAGCACACGGCTCAGGGTCGATAAGAACATGCTCTTATAAACACCCATCCGCCGGCGGCCTCCTCCTACTCACTATCAAGGTCCTGTACATGAGTGAGAGTTGTGTCTGCTCAGAGTTTCGCCTCACACCTCACAACAGACAGTCCTGGAAACACGATCCCTGTACAATATCATTCTGTGCTCCCTGTTCATACTACTTCACTTAGAATCAGCATTAAAGTTGCCAAGTCCGCTTGTTTTTCACCATCAGGGTGTGAGTGGTATAGCGTGAAATGAACCCAAGCTGTGAAACAAGGCTCCTTCCATCCACTACATTATTAAGAAACAGCACAATTAGTGTCCATAAATCTCACACTGAGCATAATTACTATACAACAATATACACTCAGCCGCCAGCTGAGAGGGAATAATGAGGGAAACACAGAGATGATTCCCTCTGTTGCATAAAGGCGATGTTATAATTTCTACAGCCACAAGCAGGCAGGGATTTGAGGATGACATACGGTACATTCTGTCATGGGGGGGGAGGGGAGGGGGGCGCGGTGTGAGGTGCTGAGTCAGCATATTTGTTTCTCACTTGGATTCTGGTACGTAATGCACATGAGCTCAAGAACAATAAATGACCATGAAGTTGAGCCTTCTTTCATTTTTTTCAGAGAATCCCGCATAGGATAAAATATAATACAATCCCTTATTGTTAAAGGTGCAGTGTGGAGTTTTTCAGTAATATCACAACATAAATCTTATTGGAGTGCTTAAATCTATGTTTTATTACTTGTGTAATGAATCTAACACATTAAGCAGTGTTTTTTAAGTAAGTAAATAAACTTGTTAAATTCATGTAATTGATGAATTCCGTCATCCATAATCAACCGTCGTCATATCTTTTCTGATCTAATCGCCATGTTTCTACAGCCAGCGAGGTAGGACATTGCGTCCTTGATGACTATTTCGCGGTGAAAAAAATCGTACGAGTTTTGCAACTGAGGATACTGGTTATAATAAACTAATTCTACACACCGACAACAAGCAGGTTTACATGTTGTACTCAAGACTCACTCGTGTGCTGAGTACGTGTGCTGATGAATTAAAATAATCATTGAATAGAGGGGGAAGAAGACAAAAAGAAGAAGAATGTATGTAATTCACTCTCTGAATAAAGTAGCAGTTTACACATGTGGTGATAAAAACTCAGGGAACAAACACGTATGTGCCTCCTGCTAACATCAAACAGAAACGCTCGGATTAGAGTAAATTATCCAAGTGCTAAATAAACTTGAGTTGCTTGCGTCCAGCTGCTGTGCTCTGGGCCGTGTCTCCTTCATCTTTCGCCATAGCATAGCAGCTGGCGTCAGCCCGGTGGGTAACCGACAGTAGCTCAGCAATCAGACCATGATCAACATTAAAAAACGAACGCAGATGCCGCGACGCTGGAACGATCACTAGTAGAGTGTTGATTAGTCTTCACAGATGTTAATAATATTGTAAATATACTAACATAAAAGAACTCATCTCCTCTCAGTCGCTGATTGAGGCTTTTGAAGTGGTGGGGCCACCGTAGCTCTGCTGACACTCAGAAAGGGAGGGGCTGAGCCGGCGCGCTTGCAGTTAGATGTAATACTTGAGCTTCACCACCAGATGCTACAAAAGATCCCACACTGCACCTTTAAAGGTGAAGAAGAATGTATGGAACACCTCACACACAGTGTACAGCACATATGTCTGAGGTGTTAGCTGCTGCGCACGTGCTTGGATATAATTGTGTAACTGAGACCACACCTGAAGCCTCCACCTTCATACAAGTGTCACACCAACACACATGGTCACGTGACTATAATGTGAATGCAACAAAGTGTGCATGTGCCACATATTGCACATGCTTTTGCACTCTGTCTCACACCCTCACACACACACACACACACACACACACACACACACACACACACACACACACACACACACACACACACACACACACACACACACACACACACACCCTTGCTCAGTGTGTTTCTCTTGGCTCAGGTCCTCTCCTGCACTGAGAGAGGAGACGTGAGCCCAACGCCTGCTGCATGTTCATGGAAAACTGAAGCTCAATCTAACCTTGGATAGCTGTTGATGCATGCACGTGCACACGTGTGTGTGTGTGGAGGGGGGGGGGTGTGGGGGTGTGGTGTACAGTGTGTTTACATTTAATCATTTGGCAAAAATACTTTCAGCTCATTTGATGAACAAAGGCAGCAATAACAGCAGGAGATGTTGAAGTAACTGTGACGCCTGTCAAACACTCATGCTTATCATTATTATCTGCCAGTCTCTCAATATGGATTTGTAATGTAAAATAGTAAAATAATACAAAACCATAGATGACTGAAAAGATTAAAATTAAGGTTTGGCATAAAAAATAGACACAATGATTACTCTAATTATTCTATAATACAAGAAGAGAACAGGCCATAACGACCTTATGTTGTGTTTTATGCCCATACGTAATAGTGTCATTTAAGTATAGTTCAATTGAAATTAAAATATTATATCTGTGTGGAAGATTTGGTGACATCTATTGGTCCAGTTGCATGTTGTTTTCCTCATCTCACTGTTCCGTATGTCCGCTCTAGGCTACTGTAAAAACATGGCCTCCTCCATAGGAAGCTCCCGATGTAAATATACATTAAATGGCTCATGTTGGGGTAATGTGAAAAGAACGTCATTCATTCAGGTGACTAAACATTTGTAAAAAAAAAGTATACATTTTTTTACTACAGATGGAAGAGACAAAGAGAGAAGGTATTGAAATCTTACTCACTGCACCTTTGATCAGTGGTGAAGGTTGGAGAATGCAATGACATCATAGACTGTTCGTCATTCATTAGGAGTCCTTAGTTTTGTTGTTAAGGAGAAGCCTTACATTTTTGACACTGAAGTAACAAATCTGAAGTGTGGAACAGGGCAGAGGAGACACAGGTGCAGGCAATTAACGATGATTGGCAGGAGCAGCAGGTAGATAGTCCAATAGCTTGGGGGTGTGGCTTGTTGGATGACTGGGTAGCAGTGGTGTTTAGTCACCATGTCTCAGTCTTGGGCTACATTATGCTGATAAATGATATAAATAGATTTTTTAATGATCAATTTCACATAATTATTGTCTCTTACACACATGTTCATGAAGCACACACTCTGTGTTTAGCTATGGTTGCATGTCAAAGCACATTCACGTGAATGTATAGGGGGCCTACACACAGCAGTTTGTCCCAAAGTGACCTCACTGCGTTTGTCCTAGGAATCGACCACATGATGCATGGGCTCCAAATGTAATCTGCACAGCTCTGTTTGATGGAGCGTGTCTGCTCCAGCAGTAATCCCACCCACGCTGACCGCGTGTGTATTGGGTAACGTGTGTGAGCGTATGCACATGTGTGGGTGTAATACTGTGAGATATTGTGTTTCACCTTTGCTGCCAATCCGTTTTGTATTGTGATTGTCAAATGAGCGCATGTGGAACTGACAAGTCTCTTGCTTATGTTTTATTAATCATGATGGTGCAATGTTCAGTCTTGATATGGTTTTGAATTGATTATTACAATGTTGTGTGTGTGTGTCTATGTGTATGTGTGTGTGTGTGTGTGTGCTTGTATGTGGTACCTACTGTGGATAAGATAGTATAGTTTTCCAATCACTTAAGACTGGCAGCTGTTTGTGATGACACATCTACATTATATTAAATATTTCCACCCACACACACATCAACACAAAAACGTGCACACAAATGCTCACACACACACTCACACACATGCTCATTTCCTGTAAATGTTCACGCTGAGAAATTAATTAAAATGTGGTGAAACCTTAACATTACATTTTCAGAGACATGAATTACAAGGAATGTTATAAACAATACACACAATATTAATCATATACT
The DNA here is from genome assembly GCA_016785325.1 of Chascanopsetta lugubris. NCBI lineage: Eukaryota > Metazoa > Chordata > Actinopteri > Pleuronectiformes > Bothidae > Chascanopsetta > Chascanopsetta lugubris. The sequence continues at coordinate 82,317 of JAFBJT010004217.1, read as the reverse complement.
ATTTTCATTAACCTAGATGTAATGGTTTATCCTTCTGATATGTGTTATTGTCTTATTAATGGGGATAAATTCTCACAATATGATGCAGGCCCCCACAACGGCGGTACAACCTGGACCACACGTACACCCACACACACACATGCATTCATACAGATGTATGAATGCAAACCAGTCACAAACCAGTGACTGTGTATTCGTGTACAGCTGGTTCCCATCATACAGTGATTGTTTTCAGGAAACATTACATACAAATACCACGCCCATATTTCCATGTTCACACAGGAAGAGAGAAACGAGTTTGTAATCACACCAAACCGATGTTTATGCTGCTTTGAAATCCAGCAACACAAAGTTTCATTCTTTGTTCATCCTATGAAGCAGGTTGATAAAACCACCGAAATGCACATTTGATATCTCAGTCAACCAAGCCACTTCACTGACCTGTTGTGCTGCAAACACAGCTTCTTTGTATCACTCCACTGACAAAGTAATTGACAGTGATCACAAAATTGGGACCAATCTTTTTCAACATTTCATTCTGGCCAAGTGTGATGAGCATCAGGCCAGTCCTGGATAAAGAAGTTACACTACTGGTCGCCCACGAGGGGCTGGGCAGTTCCCACTGGTCATTGCCCTTTCAAGATGAATTACCACAAACTGATGCTCTGAGGTCATCTCGGGGCATTAATGGAGCATTTCCCGTCCAAACAGACCACAGTGACAAATCCAGCATGCATGAAGCCATGCTGCTTCCCGTAGAACAGTTCATGCGTATTGTGTGAGGGCTGGCTTCTTCCCCACAGGCACGCTTCTCTGTCCTGTTCAATCGATCGCACGGCAGCTGACGGAGACGTGAATAAGCTTCTCACTTTCACTCATAATGAGAATGGTTTTACCAGCCACGTAGCGTATGTATGGAGATTTGTTCTGACAACATTGTGGTTTCGATGTAGGGATTTTAGCTGTGGAAAGAAGATGCTTCAGGCATCTCAGTGGACTGTGTCTAACAATAGAAACGGGACATGTTAATGAGACTGATTAGCTATCCTGTAGAGGCGGTTCGAGCTGAACTTTCCATTGGAAATAGTTGTGCAGTGGCAGATTTTAACCCTTTCTCGGCCTTTAAAAAAATTGAAAAAATCAAAATCAAAATCTGCCTCTTCTTCCTTGACCCTTGTTCTGAAGGAGCGAATTATCTCAGTCCCATTAAACAGTCCATTACACGGTCACAGTATGACAGTCTACATACACATACTGCAATTTCCATTGCCTATAATGGTTTTAAAGAAACCAATTAAAGCTGTGAGATCATTATTGCACACAGGGCTCTCCCCAGAAATTTGGAGTAGGATGGTGCTAGCTTTGGATGGAGGGTGCGGAGCACCTGAAGTGACGCGCGCTGTGCCCCCCCCCCCTCCGGCGGTCTAGCATTTTTACAGTTTCAAATGCAAATGGAGACCATTGCCTACAACTTCAGCCTCAAATTTGACCAAAAATAACAACTAAAGAGACCTAGAAAAATCTTCCAGACCAAGACAAAATAAGCTATTTATTGCACACTGCAACAGCCTTTAGTCCAAGCAGCAATCCGTTGCAGAAAATGTACAATCTACAGTCGATATATATAATAAGCGTGAACGTAAACAATATACAATCTAGATACAATCTACTTTATATACAATCATAAATCTACAGTCTACTTATAATCTATATCTAAACAGCATATTTACACAGCAATTCTGCTGTTCCTCATTTGTCTCCACTTTGCTACAGCCCTATTGAAGTCAAATCTATCAAGACTTGGACCATCTATGCTGACTGTAAGCAGAGCATTAAGTGTATGGTTCTCAGAACTGATTCATGAGATGACGCTGGAGAACAATGGTGCCGAGGAAAATGACCATCACCAGATGCTTAACATTAAAAAGTGGTTTCCTTAGCTTCAAACAGTATGAATACCGTATTAAGTATATACAAGAGAGTGCTTTGTACGTTATGGAGCCATTAGGGATATAACAGGACACTTATGTTTACACTATCCCCCTCGCTCTCAATGGGAGAAGTGTTCCTAAGTGTCTGAGACAAAAACATTACTTTTTCCCATGGGAGTCATAGAGCCGAGAGTCCACAGGAGGCTAAAATCTGTTAAAAGTCTGTTTATATCCGCTGTGGTTCCAATGAAGAACATAAAGGTGTCACTCCATCCTACATCACTGCCCCGCAGCCCTGTGGAGATGCTCAGCAGCTGATGGGCTGCAGGACTGTGGCGGATCCCACATGTGAATCCGTTTAACTGTAAATGCTCTGTGGCTTGTTACTCTAGTGTAAGGTCCACAATGGCATTTGCATGGATATGGTTAATATTATACAACAGATATCGGAGAGATGTTAAAGGAAAGAGACAAAGCGATGTTTTCACCATCTGACACCTCCATGTCTATCATATGTAACCTAAGCCGTGATGTTTCAAAACTCTGTATTCTGGCTCCAACAGTGAGACATCATCCTCCCTCTTGATCTTCCCACCAATATTCCGTCACACACTCTCTGGTTGTCCGTCTCCAGCTCAACATGCCAAACGGCTACACACCGCCACTGGTGTGCTCTACCCCTGAAATCATTTATGACCACAGCGTGGCCAGGGGGTGGGGAACAGCTTCAGCGTACAGTACAACTGAGGAGAATTGAGCAATTTCATGGACTGTCATAGATATGCCTTGGGTGAACAAAGGTAATGTGGCCCTAAGATGTGGTTGTAAAATGGGAAATTAGAGAGACTTAACTGTATCGTCCATGAGTGAACGGTGGTTGAGATAATGAGGCGCTTAACACGGTGAAGATCATTCTTGCACGGTGGCCATTGACATCATGGTCAGGGTGGGAATCTCAAATGTTGTTATGGACAAGAATAATGTTGTATTGCTGTGATTCAGGTTTATATGTCATGTAAACACAGGAAAGTGTTTTTATTACTCTGCAACGGAGAATTGAGTTACACAATAGGTTCGGTTCTTGATTGATTAGCCTCCATTGGATATTAGCTGACACTAATATCATAAAAGGTGGTCTATAGTGCAGCGGGCAGCACTGACAAGAGTTTCAATTCTTCATATTTTTAAATTCAAATGGTCAAAATTACAATTTAAATTGAAATTCGTGTTCTCCCTTAAAAATAACTGCCACCAACCGTGACTCTAACATATATCCAACACTTTAAACCTATCCTATCTCTAGCAATTAATGATTAAATGTGGATAAACGTATGCCCTATGTGACAACTAGCAACAATAACTGCAGCAGCCTTAACATTTGCCCCTTCTCCACCACTAGGGGTAGTCATGGAAAACTTTAACGTAGCCACCTTTAGCTTCCAATGAGTGTGATTAAGTCATGTTTGGAAAAGTGCAAGACATGTGCTGCTCACTGCATGTGATGCATTACATGAGTCACACAGCTGTTTAACTGTAGGCTGATTTTTCTTTTCAGAGACAATGAGCAACTGTGACGTTCAGGAGTTAAGAGGAACCTGCCTCCTCCTGAAGTCACGAGAGAGTCAACGCATGTCTGTGGCACAATGACTTTCAATTCAGGAAGAAAGTGGGAAATGGCAGAGAGTGTCAGGGCTCTGACAGGGCAAGACAAATGAATCTTACATTCTTCTAATGTGAAAATATAAAGACAAGAAGTGAATGGTTTCCTTGTCTTCTGTGTGATCTCTCCTGTGTTTCCCAACTATTAACATTATTGGCGCCACATGCTTGGCTCCTGCTGCTGCACTTTACTGTGTTGTGTGTAGTCCCGGGTCTGAGGAGGCCAATGAGAAACTGCAAACTGTGTGAGGAGGCCAAGCATTGACAATGACACACTGTTGTCTGTGGCGCAAACACTGGACCGACATCTAGACTGACCCTGGATAAACTGCAGTTGACTCAGCATTGTACTTGATTGATGGATCCAAAATATACTTTCTATAGAGATGATGAATTTCACTCTATTCACAAACAACATCACATATCCCCCAGAGGATTGGTTTACTCCACATGATCCTTATTTAATGCAGAGCTTTATGACATGAAACGAGTATTGAACCCAAAAGATTCCTAACGAAGCGAAGAATTTGCTTCAGTAAAAAAGTGAATCCACAACATCTTCATTCTCCTCACAACCGGAATTAAAAGACTTTACATGTCACAATAGAGGAGAGCTGGGTGCACTTTAGATATAATGGAATAACTTGACAAAAGGATATAAATCAATTTTGTTAACCACAGTTGTAGATCCTCAGTGGAGGCAGTTTGGAAAGAGATGTTTTATGGACGTGGAAGAGGAGGGGAAATTACCGGCAGGATTTCTGAAATCAGGACGGCTCGCAGGATTATTCTCAGGATTTCAGAGTCGTTAGAAAAAGCACTTTTCCGTCTAGACAAGGTGGTGGAAAAGCAACTGGACGGTTTTATAGGATGGAGCCATTTGCTTCCTGGTAGTTTTGGCTTGAGTGTGTCTCCTGAGGACATGGATACACCTGCTCAGTGTGTACATTCTGTGTGAAAGTGTGCTTGTGGTGAAACCCAATATTAACTGATATAAATTCTGATTTCTAATTTGCTACATTATCAACATCTACTCAGATGTCTTCTGACCTTTCCCTTTGAATCATGCAGGCGGACCTATGGTGGCTTGCAGGTATTATCAAACTGAAATTCATTTCAAATATAAGAGCTCATTCTAAGGTAGAGGAAACAACAATGATATATTCACTCAATTCAATTCTCATCTATACAATTTCTCCCAATAGAAATGGGAGAAGAATGTGAAATTTAATTGCACACACTGCACCTTTAAGCTGGAAGCATTTTTACATTTTTCTAAATAATTAATTTACAGTATTCTTAGAATAGAATCAAATGGTTCAATCAACGCTTTCACATACAGGCATCAGTAAAATGATCCTGTTACAGACTGTGTTGTGCTAGTAAAGGAGGCCCCATTCTATTTCCATAGTGACACGATGGAACATGTGACATGCATCAATGTTATATAACATCTCACACTCCCTCACCCTCTGAAAACCCCATTTGAACTCTGTCTGTCTGTCTGCGCCGCTCTTTCATGTTGAAGTCAGCCTGGGTCAGATCAGGAGCAAGCACAGCCGGGTACAGAACAGAAACCAGACCAATGCTGCGGTTTCACCGAGGGAAATGGTCGAGGGGCGGACGAATCGCAGAGCTCTGCAGGTAGAGACTGTGGCATGAGCCCGGGAGACAAACATCTGTTAGATTCATGTAAGACAAAAGGGAGGCGCTGCTGCTGCTGCTGCTTGTTTCAGTACAAAGTGTAACAAAGTGTGACGAGAGCAGCCATTTGGTTCCACTGAGCCTGAGAATCTGCTTTTCTACAAGTGTCTGCAAGCACACTCCTCAGTGTGTGTGTGCGTGTGTGTGTGTGCGTGTTTGTGTGAGTGACAGGAAATTCTTGCAGCCAAAAGGTGTTGACTGACTGACTGACCCACTCCTTTCCTCCCTTGACATCTGATAGGCCACATCTCCGACCTGCTGGTTGGCCAATAGAGTGGTGGCGACAAGGTAGCCAGCTGATTGGACGGCTCGGACCTTCGCTGTCTGGTTGGGTGAGGATATTTACAGACTGTCAATCAGCTTGGGAAGGATGACTGCGGGTGAGGAGGTGTCCCTGCTTGTGTATTGTTGTAAAAAGGCTGAAACAACACGATCACCCACTTAGTTTCCTCCCTGCTGCAGCCGACAGGGGCCACACTGCTGCCTTCACCTAAAGCGTGACAATTCAAGAAAAGGCCGACACATGCTGTGGTCACTCTACTGGGGAGGAGTGTCCCGATTGGTCGGCCTAAAAACACTCGTCATTCCTTTGCAAATTTAAGCACAGTAGTGTCATGTCTGAGCAAATAAAGCCCCACTTACGTTCACTGACGACAATCATGACGAAGAAAATGTGCTTTCTGTGAGTCTGCACTGTTCTCTATACCTGTCCACTGGAGTTATGGGCTGGCGGCTGCTGCCTCTTCTTCACTGCCAACGGTAAAGTGGTCGACTGGCTGATGCAGCTCAGAGACAACAATAATCAACAGTGTCTCACACTCCAACAACAATACAGCAAACCACTCTGGATTAAAAGGCCCAGTATGTAAAGTGGGGCTACATTATATTATATTCAAGTACAGCAGAGAGAACAGACTGAGGAGCCCAGCGGATTTTGCTTTATTCCATCAGTCTAAGAAGACTTACTTTCATGAAACTTTACTTTTTCTTCATGCCTCATTAACTCCTAAAAACGACCACTCTGCAAAAAATTAGAGATTGTCTTTTTGCATGTGACCCTTTCATATTAATACGTATAATTACGGCCCTGAAGCGAGATTCTTTTCTCAAAGCAAATGAGCTGAGACAGAATTTTTCAATGAGCTATAATGTCCGCTTAATTATCTGAGTCATGTTTGGCACTGGGTGCTACAGTATCATTTAAGTGCAAAGCTAAATGCAAGTACTCCTTAGTAACTCCTTTGTAACTCCCTCATCTGATCAGTTTGATTTAACAAACCTGTTCTGTGTTACGAGCTCCCAGGGTCAATAGCAAAGCCCACAATAGTCGTACAGAGAGAAGCTTTGACCACAAATGAAAATATCTATTACAGTGAACATTTCCTCACAGAATCATTACAACCATAACAAGCAGGTACTCCTGTAATCTCTATATTCGCTGTAACTGCTGGGTTGCTCTCCTGGATCGCCGCTTCTGCTGCGTCCACAGGGACACACATAGTCAATTGAGGGTTTACTTAAAAGTTTCTCTCTTGCCGATGAACGTGAATAATAACAGATCTCATTTCTTACTCTGGACAAGCTCACACTAAGCTGACACAATGAAAATCGCCTCAATTTGTCCACATTTTTTCTTGGCCACCCGTCATAACCCAGCGCTTGATGAAAAGGAAAGGATGGCCAAATCCCTGAATAAATACCACACACACACACACACACACACAGTACTGCACAGGTCCACTGTGGTTTGAATGTGCAATAGATCATAGTCGCTCTATTAGTCAATCAGTCAGTCGTATAGTGCTGGCACTTCTTCAAAGTGTTGGCATTGTTATGACCCTCATCAGGCTCGATGTAACATGAGGAAGCAACTTTGCGTTGTTTTCACACTTGGTGACAACTTTAGTGATGTTTACACAACTACACTACCTATTTATTTTCTCTGTGACAAATCCTTATTTGTTACTAGGGGAAAAATCAAAACACCACTGATTACACTGATTCTGTTTCAAAGACTCTTATTCACATACACTTAGTTAAGAAACTTTTTTCTATAGGATTTGTATCAACAGACACTACATAAACACACAATCGTACACAGGCTCATTTGTCAGTGACCAACAGGAGTGTGGCTTCTCTCTGCTCTGTGATAAGCAGAGGTGTGATGGGAGCATGGCCAGGTCTGACAGGACATTTGAGTTGCAAAGATAAATGGCTTCCACTCTGGTGATAACAGTCAGGAGCACCACGACACTGTCTGCTACACTGTGTGTGTGTGTGTGTGTGTGTGTGTGTATGTGTGTGTATCTGGTTCTTAGAGCCCATGTTTTATGTGCATCCCTGTTATCAGATGCCAACAATTAGAAGAAACACTGGCTTCCTTCATTTCCTCTGACTACGAGGTGGTGTAAGAACAGATGGTTTACTCTGAGCAGCTGAATGTGTTTAAGGGTGAATGTGTGTGTGTGTGTGTGCGTGTGTGTGTATTTCTATGTGTGTGTACACATGGGTTATTGCGCTCCCCTTCAGTGTACAGTGCTTTGAAGCTAATAGCTCAATAGACTGACATGGGAAGAGTCTTCTATACCTCTGCACATGTACGTCGTCATCACCCCCCCCCCCCCCCCCCCCCCCCCCCCCCCCCCCCCCCCCCCACCCCCCCACCCCCCGTGCTGCAACTGGCTGCCTTTCAACTGGTGCCAGGGAACTGACCTGGTGCTGGCCTGGAATTAACGTCTATGTGGAGTGAGTCCATCACAAAAGGGTAAATGTGAAGGGCAGGTGTGATACATATGCTCTCATTCGTTTTACTCTGTCAATAGTTCAGTTATTTGTTTGTGCTCACCAACAAAAATAACATTTCACAAACTGGTCTGAACAAGGGTCACTGTTACTTGGACATAATTCAAGCAGAGCAAACATAAAGAACATACGTAATTGAATATCTGCCTGGATTTTCAACCTGTGAACATGTGTTAGAGTAAAATCCAGAACATTCCAGTGTGTTCAGTGAACTAACAGCAGGAATAATGGCTCCATTTTTCAGTCCGAGCAGCAGAAAAAGATGAATATGGCAAAGGGGAGCAATAGCGTCTGCTTAAAACCATTTAATTTTTCCATATAAAAATGAACATTTTCTACAGCTGTGATGCGAACTGTGTTGGGTTAGGACTAAGATCTAAAACAGGCTGCACCGATCGGACTGATCTTTGGGTAAAATGTGGATATTGTGCGAGTGGAGGTGTCAAAGGAAAGTGAAAAACAGGTAGAATTAAAAACTTAGACTCAGCGCCTGTTTGGTGTCTTTGAACCCCTGTGTGCTAACCTGATGAAAAGCGCTGCGCCTGCTGTGGAGGTATGTGTGGGCTTGGTCCTGATCCAATGCTCAGCGAAGCTGATCACTTTGGGAATGTTGCCCTCAGGGATGTGTTATCTAACCGAGAGCTGTCCAAAGTGTAACATTCAATATCCAATGTTTGTGTGACATGTGTCTCTGCATTATACAAGTGTGAAACCCAATCCAAATGCACTGCAGCTGGGGAGGTTCACCCTCTGATGTGTTACAGGGAGAGTGTGGGCACAGATGCTGAGAAACATACTGTAACTTCCTATATGAATCTGACAGTGTCACACTCTCTGCTATAGTAGATACTCACAAACCCTGATGGTCTTGTTGATCACTCAATGCAAACAAAGGGAATTACGTTCACAATTGATATTATAGATCACTATGATATCATTATCCACACACTACCAGCTACCAAAGAGCCAGCACTGGTAAGACAGCAAGGTCGGAGTGCTTCTCCTGATTCGTGCTGTCAACGACACTATGAGGCATATTACCATTAACACTGCCACTGCCAAATATGGCGTTGTTTCCTGGTCATCATTACCAGTCCTTTGCGACCTCCAATTTGTCGCATCTGTGATGAACTATATGAACTATAGCAGGAATTACAACTATTAAAACCAGCAGACACCATAGGAAATAAAAAATAAAAAAAAGGAGTGAAATAATCCACTGCAGTACCAACACAGTCCACTAGGTAACTGCTCCAACGATCCCCTGCCATGACCTCCTACTGGGAGTACATCCTGCTATAACACATACGTAACCAAAGCCACGCTCTCAGGTGTGGGATTCTTCCATCTGGACATCAGTCCTCACTGATACAACCGTCCGTCATTTGGAGAAACGTCCGACGTGCTAGAATATTCTGTAAATAATATTTATGGCAGCGAGCTGCACGTTGTACATCATACACTCAAAAGCTTACACATGATATTCACACCACAGATATCAAAAGCTACAAAGAACGAAATGGCTCAATAAATCGTACACCAGCACTAGTCAGGTTGTCCGGCTCCTCTGCATCACATATGGCAATTTTTTAAAATTCCACCTGGAGGTGAACGTGACCATGGATCTTCTTCTGCCTCATTCTAACATTACTGACATTATTTTTTAAAGCATGGAGCTCACCTCCCGTCACAGCCGCCTGCTCGACAGATCACCAGTATAACACTGAATATCTATATTCAAAGGCGTTCTGCTCTGAGGGCAGAAGGCCTTCAATATATCTCTAATTTCTGCCTGTCATTTTGTATCTTTCAGTACTTCTATGAATCATGTCTCCAGCCAACAGTGCGGTTGTTTAACATGCCAGGGATGCACCTTAGGCAAATGGAAATCATTTTTTATTTCAGCTTCTCCAAAAACTCATCATTTGTAACATTTGTGTGAGATATAAAACAGAAATTTATGTTTTGGAAGCTGCCAAACACACTGATATATTTGTTTTGAGGCTAAATGATCCATGGGTGCAACCCTGTTATGAAGCTCTGGTTTGGATGCAGACCACACACAGATGCTTTGTGTATCAGTCTCATCAGTGACATTGTATCTGGTCATGAAGCCTTTTGTAACTTAGGCCACGCTCATGTCCAAGGAATATAAAAGTAAGAGTAGACTGAAAGAATTGTGGTTACGCACCAGTGCTCATAAAACATGAAGAGTTACACATTGTGGTGAATTACACACTAATTCTATAAAGACTGTGTAGCGCCCCCTTGCTTATTTAGCTTTTAATGTCCCTAAATCCCTCAATGTTTGAGAGATCTCTCTTTGTTATTGATTGATTGCTCTGCTTTAGGCAATGAATGGACTCACTGTTATACTCAAAGAGACATATACAATAGAAATAAGCTAGTGTGTAAGATTTGGTGGCATCTAGAGGTGAAGTTGCAAGTTGTATGCATCACCTCACCCTCAGCCTTCTGAGCATGCAGGAGAACCTGTGGTGGACTTCAGTTGTCATTAAAACTCAAAAGATGTCCAGTTTTACTACAGTAAAAAAAACATGGTGCCCCCCCCCCCCCTAAAAAAAAAATGGGGCCCCCCCCCCCCCCCACACACACACACACATATAGACAGAACCCACTCCTTATGTAAATATACATGAATAGACTCATTTAAGGGACATTCAAATGGTAATATATTCATGAAAACATCAGTATGTAGTTGTTTTGTAATCTTTTTTTAGCGGTAACACATACAAATAAAGCAAATATAATCAATTTGGATTCAGTTCTTTTCAATATTTTTGACACTCACAAATAATAATTCTGCCCCAGATATAATAGAACTTAAAGGCCAGGTTCACCAGAACATAACAAACTAATAATGAAACTAAATGTGTCTGAGGTGTGGTGTAGTGTGAGGTACCCTGTCAGTCACAGTCCGTGACTGGAGAGATGCCGGGAGGGGCAGTCCTGTGGTTGCCAAGGAATGGAGATAAACAAGATGGCAGCCTCGTGCAGTAGCGCTGTTAACTCCGGTGTCCTCTCGTCACTTCACGGTGTTTGCGGTGCGGGTGAGCAGACGTCCTCGCAACCTTGCGGGGATGGTTCGGTGCGCCGGAGCTTCGTGACGGTCCGCCGAATGAGCGCCGGGTCGGCTACTCGCCGGCTAAGGACCACTGATAGCTCAATGAAGCTAAGTTAGGCTAACTAGCTTCCCCGAGGCTAGAACTCTGTCCGAACTGATACTTTAGCGTCACGTGACAGACTCACTGGCCGTGTGTCCACGCACTAATACAGTATTACGCATAAACGTAACGCTTTATCAACTCTAACCGCACAGTACTTATTTTTTTTACTTCTCCCACATTTCCTGCTTCCTCTCCTACTTCCTGTTTACCTCCTAGTGCAATCATTTTTAACTAATTTACATATTTTAGATTTTAGGTATGAAACCATAGACCCACAGGAATTACATAAATAAATAAATTTTAACAGAAATACAAACAAAATGCATTCCATTCATGAAAAATACAAAATTCCCAAAGGCCTAGAACTACGAGTAGTCTCCTTTTTGTGTCCCCACTTTGTACTGTCTTGCTGTTTGTGTGTTTGTAACCCAGTGGGTGTGGTTCTCAGTTCCATGGCAACATGCTCCAGTATTCAAACACATCACTCAATCCACTGTGTGGAACAAACCTCATGGAGAAGTTCCTAATCTCCACTTTGCATGAGCTCCAGGTGTGTAAGTCACGGCCCCACTCCTGTTCTCTGCCAATAAGCTCCGGCCATGTTCTCTTCCTGAAACTTCTCGGCATGTCCACCTTCAATCTCTGTCTCCTCCTCTGGCCCCTGTGACACCAACGGATGCATGATCATATTTATAGTATATTGATTTAGGAGTCCATGTAATTTCTTACTTAGCCACACAATGGCTGCTGTGGGGGTCCTTTAAGATATAATTCACCTTTGTCCTATTCAGTAGTTCAGTGTAATACCCTGAGGTGTCTCTGACTACTCGTTACTTGTGTCAGTTTGTAACAAATATCCAACTTTTCTTCATCAGCTTGAAATAAAAAAATAAACCAAATCTGGCTCCTATCATGATCAAGAACCTACTCATCATGTACTAATTCTGACTCTTCAAAACGTTTATTCAAGCCTAAGTCGTCCATACATGGGGAATACCATTACATCATTGCCAAATACTTGAATTTTCCCTCCGGAGAACTTGAAGAGTGTCTCTCTCTCTCTAAAGCAACACACTGCTGTGTTTCTTGGCACCTCCCAATCTCAGAGTAATTCCTTGACTCAACGTTGGCCGCTGTCCCAGAAACATATAGCCTGGAAACCAGAGCAGTGAGTAAGCTCATATTTATCCTCTCTCACACATGGCTCCCCCCCTCTACTGGTCAGATTGGCTTCAATGCATCCTGAAACTAGTCAAACCAGTCATAACCATTGATTTAGAATGGGGCAAGTTTGAAACACTGATTGACAGAGGTGGAGCCAATGTGAGTGTTACTCAATCATTGTCATTGATGACCAGAATGGCGTCTCTTGATGTGGAAACTCCGGTGAATACACTCTACATCTCCACACCTCCGTCATATTCGTTTTGTCAGCCAAAGCGCCAGAGGAGGTCAGATTGAGTCTCATTTAGGGGATAGAAATACAAATAATTAGATCTCAAGATAAAGATGAGACCCATTATAACAAACAACTGGTTGGCACAGGCCCTCAGAACCCAGGAGCTGGAACCTTGGAGTCACTCCAGCAGACCCAGTCAGCGGAGGGAGGTGCGGGGGGGTGGGTCCAAGGAGGAATGAAGCATTGAGGGAGGTATAGGGTGTGTGGAGGCCTGGTTACGTGGTGAAGGAGACAGCTGTGGGGTGTGAACCCAGCATGTTGAAAAAACACTGGTGGTTGTTTTGACCCCTCCTGGCTGCCCACTGGTCGTCTGTCTCTTTCCTTGAGCGGAGGTTTCCTTCAAATACCACATTTCTGTCATCATGCTCACCTTGGCTCTGGCCTCCAGCCTCCTCCTGTGGAAGTGGGTCACTTGGTAATGTTGCAAACTGCAAACGTCTCTCAGACCTGGAAGCTTTCAAATACTTAAAAGACGTTGATTGTGAATGGATAGGTAGACGCATGGACATCACAGGAATCGGCTAGTTTTGCACACTCACCACCTCAGACATTATCCATCAAAACAAACTGAATACTGCTGATGCTGAAAAGTGAATTGACATGAAAGAGATGAAGTGACACCTATGTAGGAGAGCACATCTGCAGATGATCTACAGCTAACATAGCAACTGGCAGGGACGAGCACTGGTTGCGCAAAATGGCCATTTGATTGCCTCACTCCAGTGGCTTTACACTGTGATGACATTAAAGCTTTACTTAGTGATGCAACACTAATGTGATTTCAATGTGAACTTTTAATAGACATCATAATTTGAAATATTGTATTAAAATCAAATACGTGCAGTGAAGCCCGTTCGTACATCAGTGTGTGAGGGGGGTGTGTTATGTAACAGGATGGCCTGGTGCCTTCATGGATTCAATAAAAGCAGATCTGTTGCCCATTTTAACTGAAGATGGATGTTTATATAAGACTAATGCATCAGTGAGATACAAAAAAGAAATAAGTATATTGCTTATTTTCATCAATAAAATGACATGTAAGTATATGTTTGTATTTGTATTAGCCTAAAATGGAAACATATGAACACAAACAAAAACACAAACTCTTTGTTTCATGAGTCAAATGTGTTCATTTTAACAAGGGTGAGCGAGAGTTGAGATGAATTCATGAGCGATTCTTCATCAAAGATATTTCACTGTGCAGCCAAATGCATGAAAATGAGCATGAACGGCCAACAGCCCCCATGCACATCAGACCTCCACTACATATATGAATCACAGCCCAACAGAAGGACTTTGCTTGGGTAAAGGTGAAGGTTCTTGTGCAATATTCACTTCTTTTTGGTTTTAGGATCAGACCTTGTTCCCCTAACAGACCTAATGGATTAGAGATTGATGGAACAAAGAGGGAGGTAAAGAAAATAATGCACGGGGGCACGGTGGAAGAAGTGAGACCTGAAGTGAGAGGGTTAACACAATTTTTCAGACGGTGGTGGCGGGGGGGGGGGGGTGACTCAGGGGGGGTGTTCAGTGTGTGTTAGTGTGTGTATGTGTGTGCGTGTGTGTGTGTGTATGTGTGTGTGTGTCTCATTGGTAGCAGGCAACAGATGTCAATGCAGGGGGTAAGGCTTTCTCCAAATTGAACTGCTCCCCCAGGAACATTAGTTACAAACAGACCAAGGAGCGAGGTGGTGGGGGGTGAACGAGGATGAGAGGCAGTGAGAGAAGGAGAGGATGTAAGGAAGGAAGGAAGGAGGGAGAGGGAATACAAGTAGAAGAGAGGGCAAAGGACAGATGGAAATGTGGAGAGCTGGTGTAAACACAGAGAAACAAGGAGTGAGAGTGGAGTGAAGGGAGAGGAACCATTCAAAGTGGGGATCACAGGAGAGGATGTGGCCTCAGATGTGGGGTAAAAGTCACAGCGTTAAACTCAACGTCCTCGCAGGCAGATGCATCTATTATGGGACTGAAAGTCTCCCTCAAATAACCATATCCAATTTGATTAAACCAAAAACAAGAGAGTCAATGCTTTATTTCAGTCGGTGCCATTTCAAGTGTTCTAGATGACGAAGAGAAAACATCTGGAGCAAAACAATTTTCATTAGAAATGAGAGTCTCAGAAAACAACCTCATGACACTGGCTTCATCATCCTCCACATCTGCTGTCCCCACCACTCGCCCTACAGTGTTTGTACACTCTCACCGGAATACGTGAGCGCAGTCTTCATTCCCAAAAGGTGCCAGAGGAAAATGTAAAAATCACAAAGGCCCTGATCTACATTAGTCCCAGTGAGAGGGGGCAGTGGGGGTCCGCTGAGATTTACTGCTCGGTTGCAGTTGAGGAAGATCGCAGATGTTAGCAACGAGCTCCAAAGGCTAACATAAGTTATGTAACCTCTGTGACAACTGACTGTCAGGGTCAAGCAATATGCTTGGTCATGGCAATAGGTCAGCTACTCCAGAGAATAGAGGAATACAACCTCCAGTACTAGTGTTCAAGGAACAGACATGACCTCAACAGCATGGAGACCTGAAGGGCCAAATTTGGAACATAAATATATGTATATCATCATTCTATGTTCCACTTATCACTCTGTAAAGTATTGAGATGTATTATTTTACATGCAAATAGGAAGACTTAGTGTTATAATTTCCATGTACAAGATATTCATAAGAATGTGCTTCAACAGAAAATGTAACCAAATCTGTTCTGAAAGTTGTGTGAATCTGTCATCAATGTCATTCCACTGGGCACCATGTAAATTGACCACAGTCCCTATGGCAACTTGCTGTTGGCAACCAGCAGCCATGAAACCATTGAGTCTTCTTTGAGCATTCCAAGAAGCCTTGTCAAAATAAAGCGTTCTCGGAATCCACCAATCTTTAGACGAAATACACAAGCACAACACAATATTGTTCACACATGGTTTCATGAAAATGTTACATTACACTTAATGTATTTTCAATCCGTTTGTTTCCCATCCACTTACTATCTGACAGAAAATAGAAAAAACACATACCATAATGATTACCACACTGATTCTCGTGCATTCATTACAGCATCTACATCCCTCAACAGCTCTCTGAAGAAGAAACGTTGACTCTGCCAAAGCAAAACCCAAGTTATGCTGATCTTCACTAGTGGGGAACATCTGCAACACAGTAGTCAACCACAAGACCACTAAAAGAGGAAAACCAGTAGTTGTTGGTATTAAATGCTAAGTAGCATTGCAGCATAATGCAACCTCACTCTCAAATCTCCCCTTCTGTTTAAAACATCCTCCAATAGAAAAACCAGGAATAACGTGGATATTCGCATAATGTGTTTTACATCCTATACTTTTATGGTGCTGCTCTATATATAGAAATAAAGTCATCCAGGTCATTTGTAATGTAGCCGGCAGCAGGTGACCAGAACGTCTGTCACCGCAGGGACACTTAAAACGTTTCAATGTTTGAAATGTTCCAATGGGTTCTACATCAGTTCACATTTGGATCGAGTCGTTTGAAATAATTTCTCCACAGATAAACTGTTCCCTCGGGCTCTGACACGATCCCTCCTCATATGAGTTTATGAGAATTGGGAGAAATGGTGTCAAGTTGCCAGTCTGGTGACATCCAAAACATACAGTCATAACTCTCACAGTCTCAGCACCAGTGGGAGTGTGAATGTAGCTCTATATGTCTGTGCCCTCATGAATGGTCATTCTGAACACACGGGCCACATGATATGAATGTACAAGGGAGTGTCTGCGATAGTACCCCATTAAAGTGCAATACAATCTGCAGTTCAGGAGAGAGGGAGAGGACGCAGTCCATTCATATAGATTTATGTATATATCGAGGGGCAACCTCCCTTGCAGATGGATGAGGCACAATACGAAGTGAAAAAACGTGCAGTTCATAGCGTAACCACTTGGGGCTGGATCCAAAAGGGAGCAAATCCCCATAGATTCCCCCAGGTCAACTTCAGAGGTGAATGACACATGTTTAAAACCTGGTACAAACTTCGGTTTTAGTCTCAATCAGTCACATGTTTTCCTGTGACAATTTTCTTCGAACTCACTTATTTTCATTTTCTCAGTGTCTGAAATTGTGCATATTTAGGGGCGTGATCTCTTGACTGACACCCGAGCCGACCTGTTACGTACCGCGGATGAGGTGACGGCACCACGAGCCGACCCACAGCCCCGTGAGTGTTCCGCCCCTTTGCCCAATTTTGAATGAACCGAAAACCCGGGAGGAGTTGGGATTCGTTAAGATGGCGAGTGACGTCACGGACGCTACGTCCATCTTTATGTACGGCCTATGGTATATAGACATAGACTGGGACTGACAGGCCGCAGAGCAAAGACACTCTGGAAACGAAACAAACCCGATGTGCTGCTGCGGCGCTGCCAGCCTGCGACTGCTTCCTCCCAAAGATGAGGCCAATTTCTGTAAACAGTGTTTGAAGTTACCACCAAGTTGGAACTCTCTCTCCATCTCTGCCTCTTTGGTTGCCATTTTTTTTTTTATCATCAAATTCTCCCCCTCACATGCCCACATATATACCCACCCCGATGCACGTGCCCCACCGTACCACAGGGTCCATGTAATCCTTTAACACGGCTGCCTGGGGGGAGAGAGAGAGAGAGCGGGGAGAGCCTGCTGGAAAATGTCTAACCCGACACTGCGGCTCGCAAACTGCAGCACCGTCGTGCGCGCTGAGTGAGATTGATGATGTGATATTATGTGATTTCAGCTCCAGGAGCTTGGGCCACAGATTCATTCTCCAGCTCAGGTCCAGTGTCTGGGTTTGGAAGGAGTCGAGACGGTTGCTGGTGTGATTCCAGTCGGGAAAAAGAAGGAGGATGAGATGCCAGCGCCTCCAACAAGTGCTGTGTGAAGTGACGTGATGTCAGATCCAACAGTTAATCAAACTGAAATGGGCGAACGTGCTGCTTCTTTACCCCTCCACCTCCATCCTGCCCTTCATTAATAGACCCAACTACCGCTGCATGGGCCAAAACGTACCTAACCGCCCAGACCTCAAAGCCCTTCCCCTTCTTTGGGGTCCTGCCCTACAGCCTCTGCAAAGTACCAGCATTTGCTCTAAGTGAAGCCAGAACCAGCATCCCGCCCCGCCCCCCCCCCACCCCCCCTCCTCCCCCATTCAAATCAAACCCATCTCCAGCTGTAGGTGCTCGGCTTGGCCTAATAACCTTTACTCCAGCCTCAACTACCTCAAAACCCACAAATGCCTCAGTCCCAGGTCTGGTAACATTCTCTCAGTGTTGCCTTCAGCCCGGCGGCGGTGGCGGCGGCGGCGGCGGCGGCGGCGGCGTCTCATGCAGCCAGGCCCAACCCAAACAAGGACCCTGGCCAGTGGGAAACAGGGTGCACTTCATAAAGGGAGGTGATGTCAGCTGGCAGCGCGGACAGACGGGACTCTGTGCTCCCAGCGGTGTAGGTGAGCGCGAGGCCGGACGTGTGAATGTTGTGTATATGTGTCACCCGGACCCAGTCTCCATCAGCAGACAGCTTTGAGTGGCCGCTTTGAAGTGATCTCACGGGAGCCATTAGCCAAAGCAGGAGACGAGGAATGGCATCATGGAGCTGGGGCAGGGCGACTGCCTTCGTCAGGCACGTTTCTGTGGATGACATAAACAACTAATATATGCTTACAAACTGTCTGGACCTGGCGCAGCGTGTTTTACGCAAGACTTTGAAATCATCCAAAAGCTTTATTTAACTCACAGGGCTTCAAAACACCCAGCGGAGTAAGGAGTTTACTCAGTTTAATTCCTCTCTTTTACTCGTGGTTTAGTTGTGTCACTTGTGTTGTAGTTGATTTCAATGTGCACCCGTCAATCATCATTATCTCTTCTCATTACCTCCACCTGTGTCTTGTTGTCCCCGCCCCCTTTTCCAAACATTTGAATACTGCATAGTTGTAATGCCACATGATGTGTTTGGTACATGATAAGCAATAAGAACCTGTGCTCATCAGTGTTTCAGTCCTTGATCTTGAACCAGAGTGACTCTTTCATCAGAACAGACCTAGGTTCTTGCACAAGTCCCTTTTTGAAATCCTCATACTCAGAATTATGGGGTGCTGATGTGACCTGGGGGGCGGTGCCTTGTTATTTATGACACTTATGCTGAAATATAACAAGACACTCCAAGATGTTCCAATAGATTCTCAAAAGAATGACACAGGGCAGGATTGACCCGTTTTTTGATTAGCTGTCAGTCATGTACTCTATGAGTTAAGGACTTTAGTTATAGGTTCTCATCAGTCATAAATGGATGTTTTTTAATCAATATTTTGTATTGATTGGTAATGTTTGATAATATTTTTGAATTGATATTTACCAAAACATTTTTTGGTTTTGGCAGGGCTCTAGTTGACCAGAACTATTCGTGTGTGTGTGTGTGTGTGTGTGTGTGTGTGTGTGTGTGTGTGTGTCTGTGTGTGTGTGTGTGTGTGCATTTGTGTGTGTGTCATGTTTGACTAGAATTACACAATAAATCGACACGTTTTCTCAAAATCAGTTAAGAAACATCATGATGAATGTTTTATCCTCACCCTCTCTCCTCCTCTTCTCAGCCCTCCTCCGTTTCTCATTCATTGCCCAGTTTCTCCTGCTCCTCTTGCAGAAATACACACACACACACACACACACACACACACACACACACACACACACACACATACACACACTCTCTCTCTCTCACACACTCACATGCAGTCGCCGATACATTCGTTCTGCTGTCCAGGCACCACACCCTGGCGGAGTCATGCCTTGATGCATTATGAGGTTACACCCCTGTTTGCCCTGGCTCACGTTCCAATTAGCTACAGTGGGCAAGAGCTCATTCTCCCATTGGGTGATATCGATGAGGGCGATCTGGCAACAAACTCTCAGAGGATTTCCTGATGGATGAATCATCAAAGTTGCTCGGAGACTCATTAGAAAGCGCTCTTCACTTTCTTCCTGTTTGTGTCTGCTTGTTGGCTCCAAGACACTCTTCCTTTGCCTTTGTGCAGAGATAATTACTTCCATATTTAGGCAGTTAAGTCTATTAAATGGGAATTTGCCTTTTTGTGTAAACCTCAGCATTGCGCAAAGTGTTTCCGAGCATATGCAAATATGAAATTGTCGAGAAGCATGTTGTAGATTAAGTGAAATGTGCACATGTTGGCTGGGGGAAGTTGGAGAAGTTCCTATCTTTCTAAGAAATGAGAGACATTACGGTATATCTGGCAATCTGGCTGCCTCTGCTCACAGCTGCCGTGCATGTGTGTGTGTGTGTGTGTGTGTGTGTGTGCCAGTGTGTTTGATTCCATATACAAACAAACATGAAGTGAACAACGAATACATTTCAGAGTCTTCATGCTGACACCTGTGTGTGCATGTTGTCTCATGCACATGCTCATGTGTGCACAGGTCTCCACTCCAACACGGAGTGTTTCCTAGAGGGCCAGCGAGACCACGTGAAAGCCTGGTGGTCTGTTTGGGTTGAGAGCAGTGGAGGGGGAGGAGGAGGGGGCGGGTTTTCCCCAGCAAGCTAATTAGACCCAGTGATGATGTCACATGGGTCCTGTTGTCAAGACAACAGGTCGAGTGAAAACCTCAAGCTGTAACAGGCAAGTTTACAATTTGCAGTTCTTGTAGAATGCCTCATCAAGGGGCTTGATTTTACTATCTGGTTTGGGGTTATGTTGGGTCAGCTGCTCCTTCCATTCAAAGTCAGTGTCAGTTGTTGCAGCAGCAAAGTTCTGTGGGGCATCTGATGTTGCAACAGACCATGTTTTAAAAGGTTTGAAAAGAAAAGAATCATCTGCACAGAAACAGACAGTGGTGATAAGCTTAGGTGTGTCAATGCACACACTGTGTATCTAACCCTCCAGTGCATGCATGCATTCTTCATTTATGTAGATCAGTCACACACGCACACACACACACACACACACACACACACACACACACACACACACACACACACACACACACACACACACTTACTGTCTCTCACAGATACACATGTAAGAACTAAGAACTAACCACTGTTCATGCCCCTTCCTGTTGATTTGTTGACCGGGAGGCAGCGCTAATTATCCCCGTTAAACTAACGCCCTGCCATTTTCCTTTTGATTCAGATGTGGTCATTGGGCCAATGATACGTGATCTCTTGCCCCATTGGGATAAGAGAGCAGAATGTCAGGTCTGAGATCCCCAGAAGTGCAAGGGTCACATTAAAAGCCCTGCAGGTCTGTGGTCACAGAAACAGCTGGAAAGTGGTATTATGAAAGAGCAGCGAAACAAAGGGTTCCAAAACCTTTATTAGCCCCCAGGAGAAGATGAGAAAATGAGGAAAGACACAAATACACACTCACACACAC
>JAFBJT010004217.1:45197-61138 GCA_016785325.1 Chascanopsetta lugubris | reverse complement strand
ACACACACACACACACACACACACACACACACACACACACACACACACACACACACACACACACACACACACTCATGCACAGAGAAGCTATATGCTCCAGGATGTTTACGTGTGTTGGTGTAATTGCTGAAATACAATGCTGTCTTTCTTGTGCTGAGGGAACCATAAAGGATGTATGGCCAGGCCAGATGTTGCCAAGGTAGTTGTCTGCCAGTTTGTACACACACACACACACACAACACACCCCCCCCCCCCCCCCCCACACACACACACACACACACACACACCTCAATATGTTCCTCATTTGATCAGGCCAAGTGACAAACCACAGACCCACTATCTCAATTTAAAGCCTCACACAAGTAGCAGAGATGAATAAGCTCTCTGTACACATTTAGTCTAAACACACATGCACATTTTACATATACAGCGGTTGTGAGGCCCCATGCATTGTGTTTGCCATGCTGTCTGACGCTCCAACCCCCCTTTTCCTTTTTGACTTAAGGTCAGTGTCCTTAAAAAGAAAAGAGGC
Source organism: Chascanopsetta lugubris (assembly GCA_016785325.1). Taxonomy (NCBI): domain Eukaryota; kingdom Metazoa; phylum Chordata; class Actinopteri; order Pleuronectiformes; family Bothidae; genus Chascanopsetta; species Chascanopsetta lugubris. The sequence continues at coordinate 60,606 of JAFBJT010004217.1, read as the reverse complement.
CTTTCACAACACAAACTGTTGCGCACACTGGCTGCATGAACATGATCTGTGGCACATTGAGCCCATTCCCACTGTTGCCTGAGGGGAAACAATGTTAGCTGTCAGAGACGATGGCAATTTGTTCTCCGAGGGGAACAGGGACAACGGATCCATTCAGTCCCGAGCAGCAAGACAAGCAAAGCACAAAGATATATTCAGGCCTGAGAAAATAATGTTAAGCAAAAACACATTACAGCCTCTAAAAGAAACAAGTGTGTACGTTACCCCCAAAGTAGAAACCCTCAAAGAGGGTAAGAAGTGATTAATGAATCATTCAGTGAGCAACAACCCGCTCAAAGTATAAATGGGGTTCTGGGAAGAAGAGGAAGAGGAGACAGTGCTGTTTATCAAACAAACACAGACCCGGGCCCAGAAGTGGAAACAACCTGGAAGTGATTTGACAAGACAAAAGGTAGTCTGTCTGTTCCTTACACAATTCAGTTGAACAACGTACTGTGCTGCATGTGCACCATGATGACGATGTAATGCTGCATTTGGAGAGTTGGCAGAGCCAATAGGGAGCTCCCGCCGAGCGCCGGGGGAATATGAGAGCAGGACGGAGTTACCAGGGAATGAATGAGGCGCTCAGAGAAGGCGGAGAGATGGAGAAGTGCGGAAGATGAAGAGGATGTGAGGAAGAGGAAGACGGAGAGTTGCACGCGGGAGTGAGAGATGTTACAATCTGTAAATGAAATGTTGAGAAAGTGAAAGAGAATGACTGTGGTCTGTAGTGAACTGCCAACCTCCCCCAGTCGCTGACAGAGAATAAGTATATCTGTCAACCTGCGATAATAAAACAGACTGAAGCGTTGTATTCACACTGAGGGAATGGAAAATTATGTGGACCGCTTTTTGATGCAGTGCCATTCAATATCTTCATGTTGGCTTCACGCTAATGCCATTTTTAGTCACTGCACATTGTTACTCATGTTTACATGTGATTTGTAGCGAATTGGTGTCTCACTGCGTTGACCTACAGCAACGGGTCTGAAACTATAAAACATTTTAATAGTTGTGAAATCATAAAATGTCCACGAAGAGTGGATTTTTCCAATTGTGGTTTGAAACTGTGGATAACTGAGGGGCGTGACCTCTTGAGCGACCCCTGGGCCCACCCGACACGTTCTGTGGATGCTGCGACGGCACCGTGGGCCCACCCCCAGCTCTGCCCGCGCTCCGCCTTTTTGCCTATTTTTGGATGAACCAGGAAGTGGGAGGAGTCAGGCATCAGCAAGATGGCAACGAGTGAACTGCCCACTACGAGCCTCAGAAGCACACTGCAGAAACCTATAGGTGACGCCACCCGACGTCCATCTTTATATACAGTCTATGGTCGTCTCAGTTAACATTAATAAAGCTAATGCTGGATCACCGGATCATGCATTACAATACATGTATTATTGACGACCATGTATTCCTTATAGAGGACATAAAACCCCACCATTTCATTCACCACTCGTGAAAAAAAGTCGTGATTGTCATCAATTATGTTTGGACAGAAAAACATTTGGCCTATGTAACCACGGCAACCGAGCTCCTTCACCCTCCGATGCCAAAATTAATAAGTCAATGTGTCCCGAGACTCCACGGGTCATTAACACTGGCTGAAACCTCCTCCAGTGTTTGGCCATAACACACCCATGTGCAGGCCTATCGCTGCTCTCCCTGTATCTCCGGCACACGAGCACTGCTCTCTTTCAAAGGATTCTGACTCTGGATGGTGCATCATCACTGCACGTGCACGTCAACGTCTTAAATCAAGCTTTTAGACCTTGGATATCTGAAAAGGTTGCATTGCATAACCACTGGTCACACATGTGCTATGGCTCTGTGATGAAGAGATATGCTGGACTTTTTGGCCTTTTTTGTTTAAAAAAAAATTCATACATAAACCAAGTATCTTCATTTAGAAAATCATTTGGTACCATTAGTGCTAGCCAAAGTGGGATAACCAAAGAATCTGGCGTCTAAAGATGCTGACTTCTAATTGGCTGTCACGTACTTGCGCGTGTCACAAAGCAGCTGCATGACGTAGCGGATTAAGTCGGTCTAAGCGGGAAATTTAGCAGGTTAAGGTTGAAATGGCCAGGAGAAATCTCTGCGGTGGTCGGGTCCTCCAAAGTAAAATAAATAGAGAGTGAGCAGTTTATTTTCACTGTGGCTAAATAGAGGGAAATGAGGGAGAGAGAGAGAGAGGGGAAGAGAACGACAGAGAGAAAAAGGGAGGCGAGGGGTTTATTTTCACTGCGGCCGAATGGGTTTGTTTTAACTCTGCATGTGTTCGGAGTTGGAGTTATCCTCCAGTGTGAGCCGGGCAGACAATCAGAGAGAGAGAGACAGAGAGAGAGAGAGAGAGAGAGAGAGAGAGAGAGAGAGAGAGAGAGAGAGAGAGAGAGAGAGAGAGCGTAGGGCAGGGAGGGAAGGTGGGCAGGGAAGGTGTAACACAAGGAGGTAAATGTGAAATGCCCAGGACAACAATTAGAGGACAAGGGCTCCTACGTTCATGTGTTCATACTTGGTGTTATGGAATCTGAACGGTCCCCGTCCCCCCATTGTCTCGTACTGTGCCCACATGAACAGCATCATCTGGCCGTGAGAGAAGAAACCTTCCCAACATGATGAGCAACATGACGTCACTACTCTAATAGATGTCTGCATGTGAGCTCAGAATAATGGGCTTGTAAATAAAGGCTCTTTACTCTGGAAAGTGGTCACATTGTGTTTTTCATGGAGGACGTTATGACATAATTGTCATATGCAGCTTTTGCAGATGATGCTGAGTTAATGGTTTAAACCAGGGCTGTCAAACATATGGCCTGCGGGCCAGAACCGGCCTGCCAAGAGGTCCGATGGCCCGGCCAGTGCATGGGATGATTTTGCAAAGTACAAAAATGACAGAGAAAATGTTTAGATGTTAGTTTATTGACCTGTACTTACTATGCTGGGACACTAGGGGGAGACCGTTTAACCTTAAGTTTGAATTGGACCGTATATGGCCCCTGAAGAAAAAGGAGTCCGACACCCCCGGGTTAAACAATCCCATGAATCCAATAGATGGAATATAAGTGAGAGCATGAAGGGTCAGTTTAATGTTATACCTGGATGGCATGTCAATCAAAATGATTTTGAGAGGTTATAAAAGTAGATGACCCATATGTTGTTCTCACATGTGGTGTACTGGTTCTGGACTCCACCTGCACACCCTAACCCTTGTTCCAGTCACATCCATACAGGTGACTGACAGGTGACATATTGTAATATGTGTCCTGTCTACCTGAAAGCATCACATGCATATGTGTGCTCTGAATGAGTCCCGCCACAGTCTGGAAAACCATCCATCACGAATCCCTTGATGTGACAAAAAATATAACCTCACTGTTTAATAAGATGGAGTCCAGGTGAAATCCAGGACCACCTGTGACCTTAATACGCCAATGAACATCGATGACCCAGTTTCCCACAAGTTCCTGGAGAAAGGCAGCGCAGAGCGATCCACACAGACCACGGTCAGATAAGGATCTTGCTCAGTAAAGCCGGGTCTTTACAACGGTCTAGTGGGGTTTGCAAAGCATAACAGAGGTCAAGTAAGGCCGTAACATAGTGATTATCTTCTGATGTTACTGATACTCTTTTGTTGATGGTTCGCCCCACCGTCACATGCTCATGTTACGGACGTCTGCACTTCACAGCCACACGTTCTCTTGACTCATGGGACATTTTAATTCACACCACACTTTTTTTTCATACTTTGAACAAAATCCTCATTGTTATATACGAGGCGGCCTGTGACAATAGCCAGCACACATGTCAGGCAAAACTGCTGACCTGGTGACAGTGACATCATGGATGATGTATTTGAAAGGTAAAGCTCACAGGTGGGATGTGCTCGGTCGTGTGTCGCAACATTATAACACAAAGAGTTTCACACCTTCCTTGTTTGGTCCAGACCTTTGGACTCGAACCGAAATGAGCGGCAGGTGCCTCAGAGCAAACAGCACAGTCTGCAAGTACAACTCCTCCCTGATGACAACATGCGTGGATGTGAACCAGATCATGAATTCATTCCATTCAAAGAGAAACCATGTCAATGTGAACACTCTGACCTCAGTCTGCACCATGGTCCTGTCTTCCAGGCGTCCTCGATCTAAATCATTGCATCCAGTGAAATGAGGATGTTTTTATTGAGTCCAATATTGGCTGATTAACGCGCTGATGCTTCTGATTTCAAACATTCCCTTTAATTTACAATTGAGGCTTGATAATACAACGACGAAGCATGATTCGAAAATGCGCTTGGCTTCGGTCGTCTAACCTCAAAATCAGTATTTGAAGTCAAACGGGCCAGAACTCGATATCTGCCACCTGAAATGTTCTCCACGCCCTGTGAACATTTGTCTTGGCACAGCTCTTGGCAGAGTTGTGTGAGAGTGTCGAGCCTGTTTATGATCAATCACTGCAGGATTAGGCCTCGCTCTCCAGAAATTGTGTTAAACCACAACTCTGGCAAGCGGATCCAAGCGGAGAGCAATTGTCTGTAGCGTCCCATCCACGTCTCCACCCCAGACGGGCTGATCCCTCGTGTTTACGGTGCGGATTGTTGGTAGCTTGGTCAGAGGACAGGTGGAGCACCAGAGGACTACAGCACTTCCAGAACCTTTGTGGTGTGAAGGATTCAAACTTTGGGCTTTATTTAATGGAGTTTGAATAAATCATGAAAATGACTGAGCCAGGTTTCCGCTTGTTTTCCAAAGGTTATTGATCCATTAAAGACGCTATAATACATGTAGAATCTCCGTGTGAAGAACCACACAGATGAACCAGCTCAACTCGGAGGAACTCCTGATTTGAGTGAGAACAGACTTGGTGAGGCTTGAGAAGTGTGGCCTCTGTGATATAGACTCGCCCTGAGGACGTTAATCATCCTCTTCAAAGGGTCGAAGACGAAAAGGCCTCCGACTGGTGGAGCTGTAACATGAGTCACTCACATGTCAGGTCATGGTTGGGCAGAAAACAACACGCATGCAGCCATTACGTGTCAACTATGACGTAACCGAACGACACCAATGTCGATCTGCGGAGCTTGGGTGATCAACAGTGTTGTACCAAATACCACAGAGTACATTTAGGTCTGTCTGTGATGTTACTCAGAACGATGCATTACACTGGAGACAGTGATACATCACCTCATTATCTTCCATTGCATCAATCCTCCTACAGTAACTAAACCATATGAGTACAGATGCACAGTATAACAGTGTCTCTATAGGTGAAGGGAGCGTCTCTTCAAGCACAACAAGAGTTGCAATGTCACCTACAGTTGATCGAAATGGAACACAACATACAGTGTATAAATACGGTAGAAATTAAATAAATCAAATTTTAAATGGGCATTTTCCGATCTTTCCACTTGGGATAAGGATCTTAAATTCTCTCATTAAACTTGTGTCAACCAAAAAAGATTTTGTTTTCAAATCATAAGAATTTTCCTATTTTATCATCTCAACTTTGCTCACCTAGTATGCAATCATTAACTATTTCATTCTCGACTACGTTTATAAAATCACACCAAAATATGTTGATTGAGACCATTGGCATGAGCATTTAAGGAATGGTGACTGCACAGGCAGTGAGTGGGGGATCTTCCACAGCAGAGCCCACATTCAGCAGAGGCCTGCTGGGAGCGGAATGAAAGACACAAGAGTGACAGGCCTCCACTTTAACAGCTTGTGATAAGACACGACTGCAGAGGCTTTCACATGAGGTGCAATATAAATACCTGCCCAGTACCAGGTACATCCTCCGCTCTTTGTGGGAGCCCGGCTATCAAATCACCCGTGCTCTTTCAGTCTCTTATCTCCAACTTAACAGACGTGGTTGAGGATGCATGTTTGGAACGGCAGCAGTAAAATACATAGGGGCTCCCTTTGTGGTGTTAAAGTAGGAAGCGGGGGTGTCTGTCATTGACAGTGATGTATCGGTGGGATGTATGTGCTGCTGTGGTCCCTGTAGCACCGCGCTCATCAAGTGATGAGCAAGCTCTGCTGGTGTGTGTGCACAAACTCTCAATATGTTTACAGAGTTTTATTAAGAACTTCTGGGCTGTTTTTCACAGCACATAAAAATACTTAAGCGAGTGATTGAACGCTGCCTACACTTCATTCCACCACCTTTGGCGTTGCTGTAGCATCATGCTTAAAACGTGATGAATGGCAGACAGCACAAAGATGTCAACTTGAAAAGAAGACTTTTTTTTTTTACTCAATATATTTATATAATTTCCTGAGTGGGATTTCTTCCATGCTGTCTCTTGCATGCTTTACCCAGATGTTCCCCTTCGACTGGTCCATAGTCGAAGAGTCTGACTGACCTGGACAATCTCCTGCTGTGTTTCCTCATACGTGAAAGGTAAACTCAGGAGAATGTTGGGACTAGGCTTTCCTAAATGGCGAAGATTCTAGGGGCTTTTGCAGGATAGTAAAATTAATATTAGTCACTGCATTACATTGTCCACCCCCGTTTTCATATCAGCATATCTCAAGAGGTTCTGGATCCCGTGAGTGGAAAGAGTCAGACCAACGGAAGCAGCAGCAACTGGGCTGTATGACTTCATGAGGTGCAGCTGGGAGAGCGGATGTTGACGGCTGGTTGCACAAAAAACCATACGTGTCTTTGGGCCAACAACTACAGAGGTGGCGCCAATCGAGAATAGAATCGAATGGAATAGAACTGCAGTCACTGATGTAGTGAACCTGTCTGCATTTTCAGTTTAGAATAATGATTTTTGGTATTGACACTTTTTCGTTAGTCACCTCTTCACTGAAAACAAGAAAAGGTTGTGACCTTTACATATTGCACTCGTCTCGTCTTCTCCTGGGGGCTAATAAAGGTTTTGGAACCCTTCGTTTCTCTGCTCTTTCATAATGCCACTTTCCAGCTGTTTCTGTGACCACAGACCTGCAGGGCTTTTAATGTGACCCTTGCACTTCTGGGGATCTCAGACCTGACATTCTGCTCTCTTATCCCAATGGGGCAAGAGATCACGTATCATTGGCCCAATGACCACATCTGAATCAAAAGGAAAACGGCAGGGCGTTAGTTTAACAGGGATAATTAGCGCTGCCTCCCGGTCAACAAATCAACAGGAAGGGGCATGAACGGTGGTTAGTTCTTACATGTGTGTCTGTGAGAGACAGCAAGTGTGTGTGTGTGTGTGTGTGTGTGTGTGTGTGTGTGTGTGTTGTGTGTGTGTGTGTGTGTGTGTGTGGATTGTGTCTCTCATTAAGAAATGCTGCGAGAGAGGAAAGAATTTGACCCAAACCCCCTCTGATCCTGGACCAGCAGGGGTCCGGTGGTGTCACATGGTGGCCTGTCTGTTCAGATAAGCAATAAAGGCAGAGAGAGGTCCAGAAAGTGGTCAGGCAGCAGGATGTACTGAGGATGTGCTGGGTTGATGATAGGCAGATGTCTCATGATAAGGTGTGAGATGGTACAATGAAGAAGTATTAAAAACAAAGCTAATTAGCGGGGCGGATAAGCAGCAGCATACCAACTCTCTCCATGTTGTATTTATCTCATTAAAACCCCTCAAAGGGAAAAAAAAAAAAAACATCTCCAAGCGCAATGTTCCTTTAATGCGACCCTCAGGTGCTATTGGGTTCATTTCCAGTTCACGGCTGCCATGATTGCATCCCATAATGTGTTTTGCAAATTTCCTATCTCCCCTAATGGTTTCTGAGGAATCAGCAGGGGGAGGGTCGGATTCAGGCGGTGGATTCTGAGAAGGTTGCAACTACAAGTCAAGGTATCAATAGCAGGCTCCATTCAGCAGCTCACACACACACACACACACACACACACACACACACACACACACACACACACACACACACCTCTGATGCAATGCGCTCCGATACATGGCGAGCGGGGCTCAGGAGGAACATCAGTAGCTGTCATGCCTCACCATCATCATCACTCACCCTCCATGACCGTCCTCCTCCTGCCAAGTTCAGGCTCCTCCCACTTGCTGAGGTATGTGATGTTGTTATGTGATATCATGGCCTGGGCACATGGGCATCATGCATGCAGGGCCCTCAGGACGTGACAGGAGACATGCCAATGCATCCAATCTTACTCATCTAAGGTCAGGTTTGGGTTTGTTATGTATTCACAAAGTACTGACGTCTCATGAAGTGAGGAAAGTAAAGATGCATTTCTCGTCATATTATTCAATCGACTGACTGATTCAAGTCATTTGAGGGATTCACTGAATTACGGAACTACTCTATTGCTGCATCGACAACCACTTCAGTCAATTAATTTTGGAATTTCCTTTGCCCTGAAAATGATCTGTAAACTTTTCTAAATTATTATTGGAAGACCAGTGACAGTTGTCTTAGTGTGTTTACAGGAAAACAATGCGAGCTACATTACTGTCGAGACATTACATTTGATGCATATACGAATACTGTGGAAAGCTAATGAGGTGGATCACCAAATGATCATGTCCAATGGCTCATACATAGGATACGTAATAATACATGACGTTGAAGAGAGTGAAAACATCGTCCCGACAAAAACGCCCCGACAGCTAAGAACATAAAATGTTTACAAATGTAAGAAGTTAAAGGTCCAACCAATGAAATAATGTTATTCTCCATCGGTGGAGCGGACTGTAATACCACACCGAGTTTAACCCAGATGTTACTCTTTTAACATCTGTCAGTTTTACAAACAAAACACGTTAAATAATGAGCTCACCTCTGCTTGGACCTACTTTCATGTCGGAGCCAAGGTCTAACTGAATAATAGGAATTATAAAGTGACAACACGTGTGGTCCTCCTTTTATCAAACACTCTCAATCATCATTTCGTCTGAGAGAGAGCGCTCCCTCCATCCTCCGTGGCATCTATTACAGGAAGCAGTGCAACCAACCAGACCCGCGTCTCTTAAATACCTGCATCCAGTCCCGCTGCTGTGAGTGAGAAATGCGGTCACGCTCGTTCAGCTGTCAAAGGGCTGCGTCTGGAAGTGTTTTCCATCCACCCTCGCTTTAAGATACAATCCTGAACTCAAGGCCACCCGTCCACTGAGTAATGCGTCTCTGTGGACACACACGGTCAGATAGAGAGTTCACCCTCCAAGTGTTGGAACCACCTGTTTGTCGGGTGAGGGTGGAATGCAGGAAAATACACGAATCAGTGTCCCAGTTGATGAATTCAGACTGATCTCTGTGAGGAAGTCTCTGGCTGTGATTTCCATGAAATCCACCACTGTGCATCGCTCTGCTCCGCAGCGCTCACACAGCCGGTGTGGCCCGGGCTCAAGACACTGGTCCCACACTGGTTTACTTAGACCTTTGACCTCAAATGATTGAAGATCAGTGTTGAATGCCTCTTTAGCTTGACTTTTTGATCTACTCAAACAGTGGTCGTTTGTGCACAGAGACACAGTAACTTGCACAATGTTGCAAAAAAAGACAAAACGACAACGGGCGCATCTGTCAGGCTGCAACACACTGCACACAACAAACACTGTGGTAGCACCAAGCTAAACGGTGTGATTTAAGGGAAGCGGCATCACGGTGCGCAGTTGGCAACGGGAGAAGACACAGTGTTTGTTGTGTTGATCGGTGGCGACACAAACTGGAAATAGGTTTTTGAGGAAACACCGTTTTAACAGGCCCCTCGCCACATCCTGATACATGGCAGGGAGAGTGAGGGTTAAAGGTCGTGGCATCAGAACAGTGTAGCCGTGGTAGATGATGAATGAGTCTCTGAAGTGTTGACATTTTCCCCAAATTTGAGGAAAATTAGAGCATTTTCTTTGCCAACAGGAAGGAATAACAGACCTTGATTTAACCTCGCTCTTTAACGGACACATCACCAACAGAGGGCAAGGCTCCGCTGAGACGTTTAAATATTATTGTATTCTCACTCTCCAGTAATGATGTCAGAGAGAAGGTTGGTCCTTTCACACCGAGATCAAACAGCTGGAGCCTATTCTGGATCAAAGTTGATCCAGCTGCCCCCACCCCTTTCAGATTCTAAGACATTTTCGCATCAGTACATTGCTTTGACACTGCTTTGATAAAAGCAGGCAAGAAACCAGGAATAATCCAATCAGAGGTCTCTCACATGGAATTTGTAATAAGTTTATAAGTCTTCTAGCTTGTTTGAAATCCTTGAATGTCACATTCAACTTTCAATGGACCCGATTTCATCGGCTGTCTCTCCTCCTCGAGACCATTCCCATATTCTTCCATCGCCTTTTTAAACTTCGTCGCAACCCAACCATCAAAACCATTATGTCAATAAAGTCACCACATCAGACCGTCACAGACGTCCAGAAACAGCATGTGTCACCAATATTGTTGGCTTATTCTGTTGCGCAAAACCTAAATACTGGATACCATCCACCAGTACACGTAGAGCCTTTTTTTTTGGGGGGGGGGGGGGGGGGGGGGGGGGGGGGTATCAGTGTCAGGGCCAGTGATACCACAACAGGGCCCAGGGGAGATTCGGACCAGTGACCTTTGCTTCCAGAGGCGCCTGCTCGAATCACTGAGCCCCTGTCACCCCTAAATTCTCACTCTATCACAATGAATTACATTTTTCCGAACCCTAAAATAAAAAATGAAATCCTCAGTCAGACAGTGCATTGTGTCAGATTTAGTGCTTTGAGTTATTTCTATGTCTATTGTCAGAGATAGAATTTAGAACCATTATCTTGATGTGTGCAATCAGCTGGGTTTCACTAGGTTTCGCACAAGATGGTGCCTTTAATGTGAGTCACACACAACCAGCAAACCTGCTCATCACCACAATCACAGCATATAAAACAGATTCATATTTCACTATTTGTTTCTGTGCAGCAATATAAAGTGATGTTAATCAGACTGAGATATACAGTGCAGTCACACACACACACACACACACACACTTAAATCTCAGTTGAGGTGGAGCAGTGCTGGTAATGGATAGAAGTGACCTTTGACCCCTGAGAGGAAATCACCTTTCTCATCTTCCTCCTCCTCCCTCCCTCTCCGAGGGACCTGGGTCAGAGTTTCCACTAATGCCACAATGACCTGCTGAGCAGCTATCGCCTGTCTGTCTATGCATGGTCACACACACACACACACACACACACACACACACACACACACACACACACATACAAACACACACACACACACACACACACACACACAGCAACTCACTTCGACAGCCTGACAGAGATTGAGCAAGACACCGAGGGGAAAACAGAATTTGCTGAGGCAATCAGGATGGTGAAAAAGTGGGGTAAGTGGGTCTGGATGGGGGGAACCACACCCATCATGTTGTGGTATCGTTACCATGGCGACGTGGTAAAGGATAACACTCCCCGTAAATGCATTTGCCTCATTCGCCGCCTCTCATACGACGTCCTCCATGCTCCTCACCTCTCTTCTGCCTCGCTTCATATTGTTTCCATATTTGCTCCCACCACACTCCCCCCCCCCCCCCCCCCCCGCGGGGGTGCCCCCCCCCCCCCCGCCGCCTCAATCCCCCCCACACTCTGACGTCTCAGCCTCTGCTGGGTGCTATTTGAGGTCACGCAGACCCCAGGCTGAGAGATTCCGTTGAAATGCGTTCAATCATCACTCGCTCTCGCAGGACAATGAGCAGCATTTACCAACACGGCCACATGTTTGCAACATGGCAGCGCGCAGAGATGATATCTGCGACGCTACGAGCCAAAAAAGTACTTACAGTCTACATGTGTGCGACAAGACTACGTGCATCGTCGCCGGCTCTGCTTGTGAGTCCCCTGATATATTAAAGAATACACTCACTTCAGGTTTTGTTATTTATTCTCTCGCGTGTTCCATCGTGGGGCTGCGGCAGCTTTTGCGTCAATCTGAGCGCGTCAGCGAGGACAGATACTGGGTTTCTTAGTAGTGGCTGTTTGGTGTGCGTTCAGCCAACCGCACCACAGAGTGAGCGCCTCTAATGATCCATTATTCCACTTCACCTCCACCCATTGTGAACATCGCAGATCACTCACCCGCGTTGCCTGTTCCCACTCCTCCACCTGGGCCTCTCCTCTCCGTGTCAGTCCTCCATGTTGATGTTTTGACCCGGATTCCCTCCTCCCGGTCGTCTGCTGGGACCACCGCACCTGTGTGGGGTGCATTACGATTACCACTGATATTGCTTCTGTGAGTTGTTGAGTTAGCGGCCACGCGTTCCATATTTCCACGAGCCTAGTTGGTGGTGGAGTGTCCTGTTCATGTAGAAGGTGTTACAGTGTGTACCGCGGAAAACACCTTTTCAGAGACTGCCGGAATGTCTCATCTTCCATTTGTATCCACTGATTTCACTGTGACTCTGATACGTAAATGAACGTGACACTTCCTGCTCTATTTGGGAGCAGCGGGCCAATCGCAGGAGACTAGGGCCGGCTGGCTAATCAGAGCAGCCTGAGACTTTCTGTGAGGGAGGGGCAGGAGCTCCACAGGGAAGGAGGTCAAACATGAGCTGGAGCCGTGGACCATATGAGACAACTTCAACATTTAGTGAATACGGAGCTCTGATAATGATGCAAAGCGAAATGTAGGACATACAACACAATCTCATTTAGATGTCCTATGTTTCCATCCCTGCGTTATCTGGTCCCCGAACAGAGGTGATGCCTCTCTGGTCGATATCTGGACCGTGTCGTACTTGCTCTCTACTGCTTGAGTGAATTTATTTATCTCATCCAAATAAAGCAACACTGGTGGAAGTGGTCTGGGATGAGATGATGATGGTAACGAGCTTTCAGTTTGGATGGTGTGTAAATATTTATGGCGGGGCCTTGATTCATGTGCTGTTTGCTGAGAGGAGAGGATGCTGCGAGGTGTTCGTGAGCGCTGCCGTGTTGACATTAGCGTGAAATACCACACCGGCATCACATCTGGGCCATCCACTCCTGACACATCTGCATAACACAAACACACTGCTCTCTCTGGGCAGATCGTAACAATTCATTTACCTCCATCATATTCATTGAAAAAAATCTATGAGTCGTGATTTACGACGAGCGGTTTGTCCGTCGTCATTTTTGAAGACTGACCCACGGTGTATTCCCTGTGCAGGGCAGGTGCTCGGCGTCGATTTGCTCAAGTGGTCTGGCTTGGAGCGAGAACGCAGATGGCTCCCATCATCGTACAAGATTTCAGGACACCATGGGACTGGTTGATTGGTTGCTACGTACGTAGGTGCGGATGAAATATGTCAAGACGTGAGGAAGTGGTGGAGTGACAGCTGCCAAGTATTTAGCAGCAGAGACACGGGGGGACACATGGGAGCAATTGGACCTAAACTCTTAAGGTAACACCCTTCATGAAGAGGAGATCCCAAAGTGTATTTGCATTAGATACTTTAATATGACCCTGTCACTTAATAGTGTGTGAGTGTGTGTGTGTGTGTGTGTGTGTGTGTGTGTGTGTGTGTGTGTGTGTGTGTGTTTGACACAACCACAAGCGTTGATGTCAACATCAAAGTGTGTTTGGTGGCTTTCTGAGTGAGCTGTGACTTCACACCCCGTCACAACGCCTGGAGATGCTGCTGATTTGCGACTGTGGTTAAAAAGCTGTGATTTTGCTAAACACCCATCTGCTCGATGACACGTGAACAATATCTAAACCCAGTTAACATCCAACCGTGTTTCAGTGCCGGCGCTCGAGCATGTCGCCCCAATATAAATCAAACTGCGCAATCAGCTGATCCTGTAAAACGAGCGCAGTGTAACATAACAAACAAATGAGAAGTGATGGATAAACATTATGGGGCTTCGTTTTCTTTACAATTCATGAGAGACAAATGAAGTCTTTCCAATCACAACATCCCGGTCCATGACCTCGTTCCACGGAGGTCAGAGCGGGAGATGATAGAGGAGAGAACCAGAGGTTGCTGGTTCGAGTCCAACGACTACTTGAAGAATAGCGATGGGCTTCCTCGGGGCCCGTTTCCAAAGATGTGCAGATCGGGTCGATATCAGTCCACCATTGGGGTGATTTATCACACAATACACGTCTTTGTGTGTAGAGGGAGAGGTCTGAAGAAATGAGGTGACCCAAGGAGCCATTTTGTATCCAAACACTATCCAAATGAACTCCCCTGTATGATACCTAGCGCTGTTAAAGTGTACTATGATATCCTCAGCATTGACTGCGAGATGTGCCGGGTGGTCAGTGTATCCGCCGGGTTGCAGACACACGCACCCCCTCCACTCCCCTTAAAGGAGAAGAGGTATACATCATGGGTGAGAGATTCAATCGAAAACATGTCCTCACTCGTTGAGTCAGCTGTAACAGCTGAACGCCATGTGTTGCATCTTGAGTGTGTGAAAAGTAACTTGCGAAGAGTCTACAAACTCCACCGAAGCTCGTGTGTGTGTAAATGTTTGGGGGGGGCGGGGGGGGGGGCAGCTGAAGCACAAGGAGTGAATAAATGCTGATTCGTGGAATTAATGCATTAGTCTTTGTCAACGATGGTGAAGCATAGCTAGAGTCGCATGCACAGCTCCGCCTGCGTCTCTACACACCCCACCTGTGCCCTTCAGGTGTGAACCACCGCTAAACAGTCCATCGATGTTGCTGTCACCCGAAATGCCGCGTCAGCAGGAAGACCGATGAGAGCTCCCACGACTGTAAACACGCGGACTTCAAACAGACACGCGCTCGACAGCAGACAGTCGGCTACAGTGTTTTCAACACCACAACACACCTGCAGCCTTTTCATCTGCACACAGGAAGGTACAGACCACAGTCACATTCTCACCTGATGGATGTTTATTGTAAATCTGGGAACGCATTAATCTGTGGAATGAGGATCAGTCCCTGTATCCTCCCTGCTGTCTACACTGTCTGTGTGTGTGTGTGTGTGTGTGTGTGTGTGTGTGTGTGTGTGTGTGTATACGCAGCCTGATATTTTTCGATATGAAAATGACAGCAACCTTCACCATCACTGGAAGTGCCCCGAGCCAGAAGAGCATCAATCATCCAGCGCTCAGCCCGCAGAGATTCTTACCTCAGCTGATGTCAAGACAACCACACGTTATACTTAACCCAGGACTTCCCTCCGCTGCTGTGACATCAGCACTTTGCTGGAGGGGCTGTTAGGGACTGGTGTTCAGTCTCAGCCCGCTCCGCTGCACAAGGCAGAAGTAAAACAAACCGTGGACTGACAGCGTGACATTCTGTGTGAACACAGACCCACAGCTGACTATACCTCCCAGGATAATTGCTGGCCATATTCCCCCTCGGCTCTGCTGCTGTTTCCTGCCTGTGGAGTCTCACAGTGGGAGACAGTGCGTGTGTGTGTGTGCGTGTGTGTGTGTGCGTGTGTG
>JAFBJT010004217.1:0-40191 GCA_016785325.1 Chascanopsetta lugubris | reverse complement strand
GACCTCTGAACCCTCCCCCCCCCCCCCCCCCCCCCCCCCCCCCCCCCCCCCTCCGTTAGCAGAGAGCATCTGTTCCCACATGAGAAACCCACACAGGGACTGTCCATCTGCTGCAAGCTGGATGTCTAAAGCGTCCTGGCAGTTATCTGTGATGTACAGTAGAGTTCCTGTCCAACACATGGAATCCTCCGACTTGGTCTTTTCAGCGTGCACTTTAACACTCAGTGGAACAAGCTGCAGCCCTCGCCAGTGGCCCCCACCCCTCCTCTTCCCGCCGATGATGCCGCGGAGCATGTTCTCTGGAATCAATGGCAACGTTCAAAATCGTATTTAGTTTGCGGAACATGTGTAGATTTCAGCTGATGGATTCGGACCACATGTTCTTCGCATGGTCCCTACATGTGTGGACCTGCTGTTGGAGTATACACTGAGTAATACAAACATACGGTCCCTAATCTTGAACCTCCAGGGAGCTCCTCTGCTGAGTGTGTGTGTGTGTGTGGGGGGGGGGGGGGGGGGGGGGGCTATCTGTGGGGGGGCGGGGGGGTGTGTGGGGGGGGGGGGGGGGGGGGGGGGGGGGGGGGGGGGGGGGGGGGGGGGATCGGCATGGAGCTGGGTCCACCTCTGGAGCCAGTTAGTGAAGCAGCGCTGTATGGAACTTTATTATGTGCGGCGGCACGTACAGTGAATTCCAAAAAAAAAAAAGGATTCAAATGTACGTTTGATTCGCGGACCCGTGCGCGGCACAGTTTTCGGATTCATTAGTGCCACGGGACGCGGAGCACAGGGCAATTTGTGACTTTGCAGAGGAAGACATTCCATGACTGGGCCCCATCGGGGCTCCCAACAAAGTCTCACGTGCCATTGCAGCTCTCAGCATGGGTCCCCCGCTGCAGCACGCGGGGCCTGGAGGCAGCCAGGGCATAACCCACTTCATGTTGGGGGAAGAGCGTGCATGTGTGCAGCCCCTCCCACACGCACAGGCACCTACCTCATACAGTCTGGCAGACGTTTGTCCAGGTTCACTCTGTAATGCGGCAGTGGAGCCAGTAAAAAAATGGGACTGGTTGGATTCCCAGTAGTCGACCTCATACCGAGTCTGTCACAGGTTAGAGCCGCGCCGGTGCCGCGGCACAACTTACAGCGCACTGGGGGAACGGCCCGGGAGCTGCAGAGAGTAAATGTTCATCCCTCCATCCATCCAGGCTGATTATAAGCCTGTCTCATGTTATCTCTCCGACCCCCGATAATCCAGAGCCTGGGACAGAGGCGGCAGGCAGGGAGCCCGTTATTTTGGGACAGCGGTGATAAGCATGTCCCATCACTGGATGGCACAGAACGGAGAGATTGTCATTGAAAACGCAGGAGGAGAAAAAGAGACACGGGCGTATTGCACGTACTACACATACACACACACCCACACACACTGTGTGAAGGCTGCAGAGGGACCGAGAGCTCATAAATGGCAGGAAAGCTGCACAAGCATATTCTCTCAGCTGTAGCTGCAGCTGTAATTTGGCTGAGAGTGCAGGAGGCTGCCACAGTGGCGTCACTCCAGAGCCTCAGCTGGCGGCGAACCCGGCCAAGTCCACCACTCGCTCACTCCCTCTCCTCCTCGCTCTCTTTGGTACCTGCATCACTCCGTTCCCACTAATCCACAGTCTCTCAGTTCTTTCTCGATACTCGCTTCCTCTCGCGCCGTCTCTATGCCTCCTTTTATTCATTCACAGATAAATGCACGAGAAGGAGCGCGAGCCCACCTGTCCCTCAGACTTGTGCAGGAAAGTGAAATGATGCAACGTGTCCCGTCCAAGACACTGATGTAAAACACCGCGCAGGGATGTCGTAACGTGTAGCCGCATCACCGGTCACTTTTAATGGCAAACAGAGGAGCAAGTAAAGAGAAGGCCGGGGAGTGGTAAGAAAGAGAGGAAAGTGTGTGTGTGTGTGTGTGGTGGGGTGGGGGGTTTGGGGTTGGGGGGATGTGAAAGTCAAGTCATTTTTATGAATATTGTACCCATGCCACTCGCAGCTCCGTCCACCTGATTCCAATCACGTCAGGAGCGGTGGGCGGTGCTGCTGCTCACTTCTGCTTCTTATAATGACAACACTCACACAAACAGCAGCACACCGGGACCACATGGTGGGGGGGTGGGGGTGAGGGTGGGGTGGGGGGGGGGGAGGAGGAATTATGGCAGGAGGAGGAGAGAGAGAGAGGAGGAGTCAGACACTTCCCGATGATGCCTTTGAAGAACCTCTCGGCTCCGTTTGCGAACCGCATGGAGAACGTTCCTCTTCCTGTTCCCAGCGTTTTCCGTTTCCATTTAGTCATAATGAGATGAGCAGCTTTGCATCATGCATCATGAGGACTGCACGCCGGGACGCGACAAGCAGCAGGAGAGGAAGTGGAAAATAGTGAGCGCTGGCCCGGCTCCAGAGCTGTGTGCGTCTCGCCTAAGATAGCAGCCAACTCTCGAGTCTCTGCCGGCCGCTCCCTGCTCCTCCTCCTCCTAACGACAGGGCCATCTCCACATTTGATCCTTCTTTTTTTTCCCCCTCTGAAACATGTCTCGGACTTTTCCAGCCCTGCCCAACATGCACACACGCACACGCACACACACACACAGTTGACTGTGTTTAGATTCCAGCCTTCTCTCTTTTCACGTGTGCCTTTTTCTTTTTGGCAGCGCATCATTTGTTTGAGAGCTCGTTCGTATGAGCTCAGCTCGGCTGCTTTTCAAATACTCTTTTAGTGATAGAAGAGACAAAAGTCATTTACTTATCTCTTCCGTGGATAATAAGAGGAAGGCTTTCAGGAGATGATGAATAACACTGAAACATCCTTGCGGCCCAACGTGGAGGGGTCACGTTGTTATTGTAACCGTGCCTCGGTGGATTTCACCACCGCTCGTCCTCGCGCCCCCAGTAAAAGACTCTTACCAGTCGCAGGTGTGAGCCGCCACGTGAGCCGAGGGGACGTTAAAGTGTGATTTGTGAGCCGCCCTCATCTGGCCGTGACTGGTGAATACTGCTGACTCACGCCAGCGTTAAGATGGAAGTGTTACATTAGCGCATACAACTGTTGACTTTGGCTCCGGCTCCTCTTCTGAAACGAGTGCCCTTGCAGAGCAATGAGTTATCACACTCAGCGTATGTGCTCCCACACATGCATGCGCGTCTTCCTGTGGGCCCCAACGCACGCTTGCGAGCCGCTCATGCGTGCACGTGTTCACGCGTTGACTAATGGCATTCACATTTACACAAACAGTGATGTGACATGCCTCGCTCCCCCAACCCTTTATCACGCCCCAGCTCACGCTGCGAGTTCCCATCGCCAACCTCCAGTGGGAAGGTGAGGGGAGGATCGCTCGCCTCCACTCTCGCCGTAATCACGTCTTGGAAGCGATGGAGCCGGAGCCTGGATGCCAAAAACTCTTGATTGTGCTGCGCTGCTGCCACATTTAGAGCCGTATCGACTGTTACGCAACAAACGCCGGGCTTATCGCAGCGTGCCGTGACTCCCACGTAAACCTAACCGTGTATTCAATCTGACAGCGATGGCTCCTTTGGTTCCCCGCGCAGCCACGCGTCCTCAGCTTTGAGATAGATAACATGTGACTTTATTTCATCGAGTGCAGTTTATCGTCGTCCGTTCGGAGCTAACCACAGGCTGTCCCTACTGTTTATATCCCAATGGTGAGGATTTGGAATACAAATTGTTTATATTACGGTGCCATCCATCCATTCATCCATCCATCAGTGACGCGCCGTGAGGCACCGACATGTTCGGAGTCGGGTTTACAAATGCATGAAGAGAGCAGCAGGTGATTCTTCAGCAAATCCAGGACTCACCAAGAACCACTTAAAGCCGTCTCAAACTGTTCCTTTGTATGAAGGAAACTTCACCAAAACAGATCTTTGGATCAGTTCGACACATGCAAACACTTAAAGTAATAAAGTCCATGAGCCTGTCCTTCGGGACAGAATCTTCGTTTCTCTTTCTGTTTTGAAAAAGTTCCTGTTTTTCTTCTCTAAAGGAAGAAGAACGGCAGCAACGTGAACCTGTGGGCTCACCTACGCCCCCTACCATAAGCCAGGGGTACTGCTCACCTCACCTTGTGCCTCCTGACAGCAGTTTTCTGTCTGAGCCGCAGAATATGTTACATGCATACATCAGATCCATGAGCCAGACTGTGGAAATTCAGGGCATGTCATAAAATGGTCTGCAAACATAAAGTGACTGTTCAGTCATTCATTCATTCATTTATTCATTCATTCATTTCTCTGCTCATCCACCATCTTCTCTTTGCCTGTACATGACAAAATATGATATAATCACATTTTCTCTACAGCAGAGCCAGGCAACGATTTCCCTCTGGAGACCGTCAGTGACGTCACAATCAGACCAACGCAAATCCATCCTGAGGCTAGAAGGACACACACACACGCACGCACACACACACACACACACACACACACACACACACTAAACATGAAGCAATATTGATGAGGTTTTAATGCTCGCATGCGCCCTGATATAAAAAACAAACATGAAGCGGGGCTGAAATCATACACATGTGCTGATGACGACATCAACCCACAAGGACGTATGGTGACTCGCATGGATACACACACACACACACACACACACACACACACACACACACACACACACACACACACAAACATCTTCAAAGTGACATCATCCATATGTGCCGATGACACAGAGGATATCGGACTGATTAGAGGGGCTATCTCTCGGGGGCTGGGGCCGAGCCGGGCTGCGCTTTTCATGCCTGTCTGCAGCCTGAGCTGATTGTGGGTCTGGCCTTCGCTTTGAACCACACGCCCAACACAGCAAATCAAGACCATCGAAACAGGTGTTTGGTTTCCCTCCCGCAGTCCAGAGCCTGAGTGGGAATCTCCCGGTTGATGGACTGCGCAGTCCGTGTCACACCTACGATAGAGTGGGGAACTCTCGCGCAGTGCAGAGCGTAAGAGTTCCGTCCATTTCTGTCACCTCTGTCTATAGAAATGGAATTACAAAACAATGATATAGACATTTTGAACACTGTCAAAAATCATCGCGATGTGTGAATTGCTTTGTCCATGACCCCAAAATGAGGCCTTTATTGTAGATTTACAGCAGGAGCGGGTCCACCCTATGGGGGACGCCATGTTTTTACAGTAGCCCAGAGTGGACATACTAACCATCTTTTGAGGTTTAGTGACAACTGAAGTCCACCACAGGTTCCCCTGCACGCTCAGAAGGGTGAGGGTGAGGCGATGGATACAACATTGCAACTTCACCACTAGATGTCACCCAATCTTACACCCTGCACCTTTTAAACACTGTGATGCTCCACAGAATGCAGGGAGACACAGTATATTCTAATGACACAGGATTTATGCACCGGCAGAGTGAATGAGTTCATTCAAAGCAGGAGCAAACACTTACACACACACATACCATGTATTCTACTGAGACACACTCCCCTCGTTCTCTGTCTGCAAATACAATTTTTGTACGTAATTGTATTTGTATGTACGTGTGTGTGTGTGTGTGTGTGTGTGTGTGTGTGTGTGTGCGTGTCAGGGGTCTTGTAAATGAGCAGCTGACGTTAAGAGCCTTGCCACGTGCCAGAGGAGGTCTGCTACTCTGGCTGTGGCCTTCTCATCCAGTGATCAAATGAACAAGACATTATGTCTGAGCCAAAGGGTGTGTATGTGTGTGTGTGTGTGTGTGTGTGTGTGTGCGTGTGTTTTAACTCAGCCTTTCTCTGCTTCTTTACCATGACTATGTTTGTTACTCTGTTTAAACTTCACCCTCCGTAGATCTGTCTTTTCCTCTCCGCTCACTCGCGCACATGTTCTTCTACTTTCCTCCTTCCCTCTTTTCCAAATATTGTAGCTGTCGTTACAACCATTCCTCTCTTTCTCTTCCCCTCCGTCCATCTGTCTTGTGTGTGTGTGTATAGGTGTGGTGTGAGCACTCTTGCCAAATCGCAGACACTGCTGGGCTCCATGTGCTCCTCTCTTTTCCTTACAGTTATTGCTTGTCCCATATTACGCGCGTTGCTCAAAATGTACAGGTCGTGATGCGTGCGTGACCTTGTGAAATGCAGCGCTCGTGCTGAGAGGTGTCCACAAGGGGGCGCCCCACCTCCTGATCCACGCTATCTCACAGAGCCTGCGCTGCATGGAGTATCGGACCCATTGCCTCGTTATCTTTGCATGATCGCACAAACCCTCCCGTGGTTCTTTCTCCGGGAGTCTCGGAGGGGGCGAGGCACACATGCAGCGCTCGAAAGAAAATCTAAAAAGCCCTTGTCTTCTTCTTCCCACGGAGATATAAACAGATGACATCACAGGGTGGTCCGCTCTCCGTTGAGCCGAGCTGAGCCACGCTGAGTGGGTCTCCGTTGGTCTGCCAAACAGATGGCGGCAGCAGCAGCAGCGGCGGCGTAATGAGGCCTGGAAACAAGCGTTTTTTCTGCAGAGGGTCCTGTGCAGCAGGGCTCCGTGTTCACGAGAGCGTCCTCTTCATCTGTTTGTCCTCACTTGAAATCAGACAGAAAATAAAAGGGGAAAGGGCGGCGGGAAACGGGGAAAGGGGGGCGGGGGGGGGGGGTGACTTATATTGCCTGGAAATGTTTTAAACTTTGCCTTTACAACACCGCAGAAAAGAAAATGCCATAATTGTTGCTCTGAAACATTTAGGGGTGAACTGTTTGGCAGAGCCAGGCAGCTTGTTGGTTAATTAGGTCAAGACAGTCTCGTAATGTGTGCCCACCCACACGAAGGCAGAAGTGGAACAGTGAGCCGCACACACAACTGTCTGACATTTAGACTGAAAAGACTGGAAGTTGGGGAGGAGGGGGGGGAGAGGGGGAGGTGGGAGGGGGGGGGGGGTGGGGAGGGGGGGGGGGTGAGGAGAAACGTATGGGGCTCTCCCAACCTCGGTCTCTTGTCATAAAACATGTTCATGTGCATCAGGAGAGCACGGTCCAGATCCGTGAATAAGCATTTTCCATGTTTATGGAACCACATACTGTCCGCTGTCAAGTCTGTATGCTCCATTCGCTCTTCACGTTCTCTCATTGAAAATCATTGCATCATCACGTCCCTTGCGCAGACATGAGGCCGACGACTGCTGAAGGAGCAGCCGTGGTTTACGGGTTTGGATCCACTGTGGTCATCCTCTGCCATAAGGTCCCATCCCGTCCCCTCAGCTCCACGCTCTTATAAAGAGCCGCGCGTAGACGCGCCGGATAAACATTTCCATGCGAACTGAGCTGCGAGGGATTTGAACCGTCATCGAGACTAAAAATGCAACACAAGTGTCACACGTTTGCACCGTAACCTCTCGATCTGACCCTCGTCTTCCGTCCACAGATGAAGTGTCAAAGAGTCCTCACCTACTTGCGGATATTCGGCACCACCATGTTTGGCGTGTCCCTCCTGGTGGGCATCTCCACGGCCTACATCATGGGCTACCAGTTCTTCACCACGGCCGGCAACCACCTCTCCTTTGGCCTGTACGGCGCCATCCTGGTGGTCCACCTCATCATCCAGAGCCTCTTCGCGCTCCTGGAGCACAGGAACATGCGGCGCTCCCTGGAGACGCCCATCAAACTGAACAAGTCGCTGGCGCTGTGCATCGCGGCGTACCAGGAGGACCCCAACTACCTGCGGAAGTGCCTGGTGTCGGTGAAGCGGCTGACGTACCCGGCCATCAAGGTCATCATGGTGATCGACGGCAACTCGGACGACGACCTGTACATGATGGAGATTTTCAAAGAGGTGATGGGCTGGGACAAGTCGGCCACCTACGTGTGGCGGAGCAACTACCACAGCCGGGGCCCCGAGGAGACGGACGACAGCTACGCCGAGGGCCTCCAGCAAGTCTCCAGGCTGGTGCTGAGCAACAGCCGCGTGTGCATCATGCAGAAGTGGGGAGGGAAGCGGGAGGTCATGTACACGGCCTTCAAAGCCCTGGGGAGGAGCGTGGACTACGTGCAGGTGAGGCTCCTGCAATTATTAAGAGGGGGATCATCTGGAACGTGGACGCAGGGGAGGCAGAGACGTAAATGCAGATTGAAAAGAAAGGGAGCTAGTGGGGGAGAGTGGAAGAGAAGGGGATTTCAGAGAGAGCGATGGCTGCAGAGGGTAAAGGAGGGGGAGGGGGGAGGGGGGAGGGGTGTGAGGGTGCCAAGCCAAACACGGCGCCTACAAAGAGTCTATTGTGTGACGTACGGACGGACGGCGGTTGTGCGCATCATGTTGTGAAGCGTAGCGTGGAGAGGGCGCAGCGGTAGCTGATGTCTGAGTGTAACAGCGGATCTGTTTCACATGAGCCGAGCGTTACATCATCTGCGCGAGTGGCGCTCGGGAGCCAAACCTGTGTCAGCGAACAGTCGAACACAGTGTCTCTGAAACGCAGTCGCCGCCACAGATCTGACTTTCAGGCGAGCGAGAATGAATGACTGCCATTAGTGTAAATCAGCGAAACCGCAACAATCCCAGTGTTTGTTAATGAAACTTAAATGATATCCTGTGTGAGCAACGGCTCTGCGAATATGGACCTCTCCTGCAAACACTGTGCGGTTAGGCCTGAAATGTAAACAGGCACTGCAGACGTTCGCTGCGTTTCCACGCTGATGTGGTCCTGCAGGAAATGTGCGCTTGCTCCACAGGTGGTAAATGTTAAAGGAAACGCGGGTCGTTGAGGTCGTAAACTAGGTGCATCGTTATTCTTCATTAAGGCTTTTAAATGAATAAACAACACATAATAACAAAGCCTCATTCAGCTCGATACATTTCATTAAGTTGACACTGCATACGGATTTTTACGACTGCTCTGTGCCTGTGCTACTGTCGCGCAACATGTTAGCATTTAGCCGCATCCTGTAATTAGCACTTGTGGCTGCATCCACATCGATTCCCCGGCTCGGCTGCAGAGTCTTGTCTAGCTCTTAATTGGGTTCGAGCCCAAAGTGAAAGCAGACAGAGGGGTGGGGGGGGCATACGGTAAACTACACACAATCATGTGTATACACTGTAAACCAAGTTTTTCCATATAAAGCACCTTTTACAACTGCATGATTAGATATGTTAGTGTCAATGTAGCTGGATCATTTTCTGTGGCTTAGCCACAGGGTTCATGTTCCATGTTTCTTAATTTCCCTTGGCTACAGACTGTGTAATGCTTTGTGTAGGAACGTGTTATTTTGTCGTACGACTGATGAAAAGAAAAAGCCGTATCCACTTTACAAACCTGGCATGAACCTGAGGGGAAGCGAACCGAATTCTCTGTCACTCGGCCCAAATCATGACATGTCATCGCATCATCTGCTGTATTCGGCTGATGCTGTAACAACGATACCTTATGAGTCGTGATTGAAACAGTAAAAGAAACCTCTATTATTGTTAAGATGATTTCTGCATTACAAACGAGGGGATTTTTGAAATAAAAAAAAAACCCAAGTCTTTGATACAAAGCAAGCACCTGCCAGTGGCTGCAGAGCGCCAAAGAATTTGTGTTCAACAGATTTGAAAAAAAAAAACAAAAACCCACAAACGGCTGTGCTCCATGAACTCGTGCCAGTGGATTTATACAAGAATGAAAATGTTGTGGGAAGAGAATCTGAAAAACCTCAATTGGACATATCAAATCCAGCCCAGATTAATCATATTTAGATTAATTTAGATTATTCTAATCTAATTGTGACTGGGAATACATTGAAATGTAATACAATACTCAATGTTTGTTTGGCATTACTAGCACAGTGATGTACCCTAGATTGTTGGGATGTGACCACTGATGTGTCCATGTTGGAAACCTGCTCACTGGTAGTGAAGTATAGAAGAATCACTGTTCTGCATTTACAATGAAATTTGGGTCTGGAGCTCATTCACTATAAAGTGTAGAAATACACTCTGATGAGGGATTTGTTAAAAATATGCAGCGTAGTTAATGAGCCGTAAAACAGGACGGGTCACTAATCCATTCATATTTTTAATGGTACAATGTGACCAACACAGAGGTTGCAGCATCACTGCCAAGCCATTTTCTGATTCAAAGCCTGATGCACATTCTCTATATCTACAGTAGTTCTTAAACTAGCACAACTTTTACATGCAAACTACTGATAGGCCATGTTCGATGAGCTATGCAAACAACTTTGTTTTGAAAGTTTAAACCGGTGGAGCATGATACTACCATCCTACACTTTATTGTAAGTACTATTTTATCCTACAGATCTAAGCAGATACCATGCACTATTTCATCCTGTGCCTTTTTGGACGACGATAACCGTAAATGCTAATGTCGCTCATTGTTTATGTTTGTATTCCCTCAGGTGTGTGACTCCGACACCATGTTAGACCCAGCGTCATCGGTGGAGATGGTGAAGGTTCTCGAAGAGGACCCGATGGTGGGCGGAGTTGGAGGAGATGTGCAGGTTCGTGTGTCAAACCAAGTACGATAGATGAAATGAGAATTCTGCGTCAACACGTCAAACGAACTCATTGTCTCGTCTGTTAAATCCACGCCCAGATCCTGAACAAGTACGAGTCGTGGGTCTCCTTCCTGAGCAGCGTGCGCTACTGGATGGCCTTCAACATTGAGCGCGCGTGCCAGTCCTACTTCGGCTGCGTGCAGTGCATCAGTGGGCCTTTAGGAATGTACCGGAACTCTCTCCTGCACGAGTTCCTGGAGGACTGGTACAACCAGACCTTCATGGGATCCCACTGCAGTTTCGGGGACGACCGCCACCTCACAAACAGAGTCCTCAGCCTGGGCTACGCCACCAAATACACAGCCCGGTCCAAGTGCCTGACGGAAACGCCCATCACTTATCTAAGGTGGCTCAACCAGCAGACTCGATGGAGCAAGTCGTACTTCAGAGAATGGCTCTATAACTCCATGTGGTTCCACAAGCACCACCTATGGATGACTTATGAGGCCGTGATCACAGGCTTCTTCCCGTTCTTCCTCATTGCCACGGCGATCCAACTCTTCTATCAAGGACGCCTGTGGAACATCCTCTTATTCCTCCTCATCGTTCAGGCGGTGGCGCTGATCAAGTCGTCGTTCGCCAGCTGCCTGAGAGGCAACATCGTGATGGTGTTCATGTCCTTCTATTCCGTACTGTACATGTCGAGCCTGTTGCCGGCCAAGATGTTTGCAATTGCAACCATCAACAAATCGGGCTGGGGGACATCCGGGAGGAAAACCGTGGTGGTGAACTTCATTGGTTTGATTCCCATTTCGGTTTGGTTCACCATCCTCTTTGTTGGAATTATTTACACATTAATCTCGCAGGCGAAGAGGCCGTTTCCTGACTCGGAGAAGATCATTCTGATCGTAGGGGCAGTTGTTTATGCCAGTTACTGGGTCATATTGATGTCGTTGTATGCGGTGCTCATAAATAAGTGTGGGAAGAGGAAAAAGGAAGCTCACTATGATATGGTGCTGGACGTATGACAGTCTTTGTTTACCACTGAACTCTCTCTCTCTCCCCTCTCTCTCTCTCTCTCTCTCCCTCCCTCTCTCTCTCTCTCTCTCTCTCTCTCTGGGTAGTTTCCTCTCACACAATGTTATTGTCATGCAAAATGTCTTGCAGATGCAGAGCAGCTCTGGAGGCTAAATTGTTTGAGTTTAACCAAAATGGGGAAAGAACCAGGATTCATGCAAACTTGAATGGCACGAATAGAAAAGGCAGCAGCAGCTTTTATGATGGTGGCATCGTAGAACTTTAGACTGCTGAAGCTAATGAGCTCACTCAAACCAGAGCTGCACACCTCGGAGGCACAGTGACACAATTTTTACTCATTTCATTTTGAAATACAATTTCCAGAGACTTTTCCAAATTGTCAAAAAAAAAAATGCCATGTGATTGGACTAAATTAAAGGGAGTGGCAAACCCTCCATTAAGTGCGGTGCAAATTGAATTGAACTGAATATCACTAATTATTGGCTAGTGAGCTAAAGCTGCAATAAGATCCCATTCAGCAGCAGACAGCAATAACACAATACTTGGTAATATTAGCTACCTCTCACCCATGTCATTTTCACTGGGCCATTGAGGGTTGGAACTCGACCTCCAGAGCATCACTGTATCTCTAACAAATAAGTTGCTTTTTAAATGTTTTTAGAAAGAGCTACGATAAGACACATGATGAACCTACAGTTTATTTACAATGCATCTATTTCAACATAATCATTTGAGTCCATCTATAACTGCAACGACCAAATTCCCATGACAGCACGTACTTCACAGTAACAGTAGGTATCTGAAATGTGAACAAAAACCAAAAGCAACAAATCTACATATCCTCAGACAATCATTTTTTATCACTCCGATATGACAGATTTGGTTTTTTCTCAGTGTTTACAAAATCTTAACAATTGGTAATCTCCACCAGATCAGGTGAGCAGGCGAACATGTGACCAGAAGAGAGACAATGTATCACTATTGCTGCTGTGACTGTTTTATTTTTTTAATAGAAATCATGACTTTGTTTCTTATATTTGAAATATGAATGATGGATTTTGCAAAGCAGTTTTTTTAATGTTCTTTCTACCAAGTTGATCGAACACCACCGAGTAGACACGGTGGACGCGTTCCACTCCAAGGATTGTGCGGCTTTGTTTCCTTCCACGTGCCCTCGGTTCCCCTCCTCCCTTCACATACTGTATCGGCTGCTTCGATAAAAGGTGAATGTGAGAACACAAATGTACTTATTGTGGTAAAAGTACTACCTGGTGATAGGAATGTGAACGGGGCACTCGATGGGATGGAACCATCCCTTTGGAATGAAACGAGTCCGGTGTTTGCTAAAGAGCAGGGGCAGACATGAGTTTAATCCTGATGCACTTTTATGTTTCTCCTTTCGTCCCGTGCGATGCTTGACGTAATCAAGATGAAATACCTCAGTGGTTGTCTCTGCATTGCATCAAGGCGTCAGGATGCTGTCTAAAGACTGATGCATTCTGAAGGTGTCAAGTAATTTATGATCTTTTTGTGATGTTAAATATAAAAGTGTCCTTTTTTATGAATATTTCCTAATTAAGTCAAAGCTGGATCTCTACGCCTTGTCGGCCCTTTGCTGTAGCCGTTTACTTATTGTTACCTTGTATTTTTATGCATTTTTATTATATATATAGACATTTCTATTCTATTTTTGCTTAGCTGCCAAAGATTTTTTTATTTTCAATTTTTTAATAAGAAAAAAATGTTTTTGTTGTTTTTTTCGACTGTTCTCACAATGACTTGTATATCTGACCAAACAATGTGAAATGATGAGCTGGGGGTTTTGTCTGCAATAACAACAATATAAATGCAATTTGTAGGAATAAGTTATTGATATCAAGAGATATGGTGAACCTGTGTTTTTGTACTTAGAGAGAGAACCAGCGTATTTATGTAAGAACATTCTGTGGTTTACAAGATTCTTGCCCATTCATGTAGAAACCCAAAGGCTCCATACGCTGACCCTGCAAAACAGATAATATTAATATATACAGCTTGAGAAACTGTTTAAAGTTGCCAGAACTGTTGCAGTGTTTACGGAGTTGAACCTTTGATGTTGAGTTCTTGATACAATAATCGATGAAGCCAAAGCAGACTGAAAACTTTAATGCAAAGACATTTGCACAAAATCTGTGTTTTTGAGGTTTCTTTTTTTTAATTTAAACTGGCAACAGACTGATACAGAGACTTTTCACTTTCAAGTTTAGTAATGAATGAGATCAACCATTGAACCATGAGGTCGTTTTCAAGCCAAACTCGTCATGGGCAGTGTTATAATTATAAAGCACTTTTGTGTTGTGCCAAATAAAAAATACCAATTGTTGAAATTTGCTGTTGTTGATGTTTTTATTTATTTTTTGGCAATGTTTTGGAACCTCTGATTGTTGACCTAGAGCTCCACATGTAAACAGAACAGATCTACGATCTATGTTCATGTCTATTTAGCCAGAGGAATACAGACCACCAAATGTAGTCTCTATGTGAGAAAAATTAACAAACTGTATTTATCTACTGAATATGGAGGAGGTGCTTCTCGTTAAAAATCCAAATATTCTATGCCAGAGGGGGCGCTCTGTATCACAGAAACCCAAACCCTAACCAAGGAGCGCCATGGAGTGCTTTAAGCATGGATGTATCAACAGAACAGAATACAGCACCTCCCCTTAGACTTGCAGCAATTTCCTTTCCCAGTGGCCACTTGTGGCACTACAACAAAAAATCCTCATCTGGCTCAAAATGCATTTTTCCCCCCATTGACCTCAGATGTAATTTAGACGCCTGTAAACTACGGGCAAGACACCTCGAGACATAATTTCACGAACATCTTTACAGACGACCAGAATGGATAAAACGAAATACTTTTAACGTCCTCATGAAGACAACCATAGGTTCTCCTTCATGCTTGGAAGACGGATGGTCAGACAATTGCAGCATTCACTCTCACCACTAGATGTCACTTAATCATACACACTGCACCTTTAGACACTGTAGAATTAGCTTGGCAACTGTTCACAGTTTATCCTTTGTCATAGATTATTAGTTCTTTGGTGTTTCAGTAAACTGCTGCTGTTGTCTGGTTCATGATTGAGCTCATAACTCTTCACAACAGCGTCAGACCATTTTCCCTGAAACCCCTCTGATGTGCTCTGATGACACTTGTGGGAATTGTGTGGTGTTGGAATCAGTATTGGCCGACAGAGCCACGTCCAGAGTAAACGCAAAACCTGTCTGTGAATAAACCAGCAGATATCGGACACACCTTTGCGTTGTTGATTCTTAAATGAAACAACATGCTACCATTAGCAAACAACTGAGTTCTGAGAAAGTCTGCGTCCCAAACATGAGTCAGCACAAGTGAATTCTGACAGAACTCCCCCAAGGCTGGTCTCAGCACAGAGACTGTAGTGTCTGCAGCCAAACACAGGAGGAAATCTGAATGCACCCATTAATGGACGTCAACAGAAATTCTGCCCCAACATGTGCAGACAAACGTAATATGGTTGACCGCAATCACAGTGATTTTGGTGGACTGATCGTGACCTGTTGTAGCCAGCTGGCCAGTGTGTTGGGGCTGTAGCCAACG
This sequence comes from Chascanopsetta lugubris, assembly GCA_016785325.1. Taxonomy (NCBI): domain Eukaryota; kingdom Metazoa; phylum Chordata; class Actinopteri; order Pleuronectiformes; family Bothidae; genus Chascanopsetta; species Chascanopsetta lugubris. The sequence continues at coordinate 25,071 of JAFBJT010004217.1, read as the reverse complement.
TGTGTGTGTATGTACGTGTGTGTGTGTGTGTGTGTGTGTGTGCTAGTTCCGTATCAAATCATGACTCATGAAAAGGGGAACAGTGATCTTTTATCAAAGGGTGGACAGTTGTCAGGACAAAACCTATTTGTTGTACGCACACACTCTCACACACACATACATAGTCATAGGAGAAGTGGGGTTCAGAGCAGGAGCACATGTCCCAGCGCCTTAAATCATCGTCCAATTCTGCGTAAAATCCCTGATAGTGACGTGAGAAAAAAAAACCTGCCTGTCTGCCTGTTTGTTTTAACATGTTCCTTCAGTCCATGTCAGACTTTCTTCACTGGCTCCGTTTGTTGGCACCAGTCATGGAAACTTTACTGCATCTGCAGGCCATAGTTTCTCCTTTGAAAATAAAGGGGGTGCTGTGTTTTCCATTGACCTAAGTGTTGGTTGAATTATCATCACTTTTTATGTTGTATAAAATCATCACTGCCATTTGCTACCTCAGCTCGAGTTATGACAGTGCTGGGGTTTTTGGACGGCGGTCATTAATGGGACATCGCTCTGTCCAGACTTGGTCTAGATTCAGCCAGAATTATTCACCATGAATTCTCAACACCCAACTGCTTACATTCCAATAGACTGTTACTCACTAGTAATAAAGATAACATGTGTGGCCAGATTACAAATGATAGAATTGAGATTAATTTACCTACAGCATCATAGGAGGTTTGTTTTTCTCTTGTGTCAAGTAGAATTACATACTCGCATTGACATGGATAAGACTTCATCCAAGCAGAAACATCTGTATCTATTTAGCCTTTATCAGGTCTTGATGACACCTCACTCACCCAGTCACACAAACTGTGGATCTCTTTGCAACACTTTGTATCTATGAGTACGTGGAACAACGTGGGGTTCACAGTATCTTGCTCAAGGACCATTCGCCATGCAGAGTGGGAGTGGGGAGGTGGGAATAGAACCGTAGGCCATCTGGTCAGAGGACAGCTCCTCTTGCCCCTCAGCCACAGCCGTGTGCTGTGGACGTTACCAGACATGCGTTTGCCAACTCCATTTGTCTGTGTCACACTATCAGGGTTTGACTGGAAAGTTGATTTACATAATAGCTGAGCGTGGTCTGATCGAGTGAAACGAGTAAGTCACTCATTTTTAGCTTATGTAACGGCGTGATAAGTTAATGGCATTAAAAGGACAGTTGCACAATGATAATAATGGAACGACGTCCATTCACCCAGCCAGGAGGGAATAGTTACATAAAGATGCTGTGGAACTCACACACTGCATATATAGGACAATTGTGCTGAGTCAGTGAAAGCATTTCAACTCAATCTTGCCATCTCATTTCCTTTGCAGCTATTCCAAAAATACTGACTGTTCTTTATTTGACTCCACTGTGATTCATGACGGTCCCACAACTCTCTCACTAACTCACTGGATGTCCTGTGTTGTGTCTCATGGTGGAATAATGCTCGTCCCTGCATTAGAGTAGTATAGCATATGTGGCGAGAGCAGGAGGACATCAGGAGCAGCCAGTTTTTTCGGTGTGTGTGTGTGTGTTTTTTTTTTTTACTCTCAGTGCGTCAGCATTCAACGCCATCGCTGCTCTGACCACTCTGCCAAATACATTACAGCACCGTTTAGCACCGCTGCTTTACAGATAATGGCTCCCTACTGCCATACTGTCTCCAGCAGCTGATGGAAATGTACCCTGCTCGCCTCTCTCTCTCAGGTGGGACCCGCTCCTCCCGGGAGCCACCGCACTGCTGCGGTTACCTCGTTTAACCCTTCCTCGGCGCTCATACCTCTCGACCGTGACTTAAACCCGACCCCTTTATTTTGAAATGTAACGTTTCCCTAAAGGCGCTTCTCTCTGAATGATTGCGTCACAGAGACTTCAGCTTTGCAGAGTCCGGCTGACACAGAGGTCGGTTTGCTTCACGGCGTCCCGGCGGTGCTGCTCGGTCGAATGCTTTCTGGAGGGGGGGCTGAACTATATGCGCTCGACAGGATTGAGTTTAAATGATGACTGAAGGCAAACATAGGGTCAACATGCATGTCTTTCATTCGGTTCGAAACTTTGGCCAATCAGAGGAGCAGATGATTCAACCAAATAAATCACTTTGAATGACGATGCCAATTTAAGTCACTGTGTGCAATGCAGCATCGAGGACGAATCAGAAATATCTTCTAGAGCTGCACTGGGATCCCAAAACCTAAACAGTAGTCATCATATCAAAGGTAGCTGTAAATTATAGAGCGTTGCTGCATGTGATTATGGGATGGTAAATTGTAGGCTGGAAGAAGCCTCACTCAGGTTCGATTACAGGTGAAGCATGGAGCCCTAAATCTATAACAGGCCTTGGTTGTGTGCACCAGTGGTTCAGTTAAACAAGAGGCTGCAAGACTGGAGAGGGATCTGACCACAGACTTGGATAAGGATTGTGCAGATGTCTCAGTTTTTACAACAATTAGGTCAGGAATTAGGGTTATGAATTCTAGAGAATTCAATCACAAAAAAAACTCTTTATCTCACATAATCTGGAATTCATTCTGGGTTTGGTTCAAGTCTGAACTGTTCTCTAACTGCAGCTCCTGGATCTGTTTAACCTCAAGTGGAGAAACCAAGTGGAGACCCAGGCCTTGACCGTTCAGACATCAGAGAGCACAGGTCAAACTGTGGAAGGTGTCAATGACGGCTAATTAGGAGCGGTAGCAGCCAGGGCAACAAATGTGTGATTGTAATGGGGCCAAAAGACAAAAATGTGCATCCGTCACCGTGACGATAAACAGACTTTGTTTAAAAAGTGAAATAATGATCAGTGAGCTTTGCTGAATGACAGATGGACCTTGAAGACTTTCTCTGAGGATGTATAATATCATGGCAAGGTACAGGGGCCACTTTTATCCATTCATTCATTACATTGCCTTAGTATTAGACAGTAAACTTTGTAGAACACGAAGTCCCATTCACTTTCAATGGGACGTGCCTCTCGTCTCATTCCCTGATCAACACGATGTGTCCCCGTTCACAGCTGTCTCATGATTATCTCAGTGGATTTGAGCTCAGCGTATAATTGCAACACGCCCTGGGGTGTTGGGGTCTCGGGATCTTGGCACACTGACACGTCAGGGTGGGTGGGGTCTATATTTCACACTTTAATTTGTCCCATACACCCCAGCTCTGTTGCGCATGTAGCGGCGGTTAAGCGTCTTCATTTCGCATCATTAGAGACGAGACTCCCACCTCTCCACAACACCTCCTCGACAGTCTCATGCCACCCTCTTTCCCCTCTCCGTTCTAATCCTCGATCTTCCACTTTCCCACATTCTCCTACCTTCCTCTTCCATTTCCTCTCGTCTGAAACCTCTAACCACATAATGGGACTCATTTGCTCGTGCTAATTGTTTTAAAAACTCCCATGTGTTCCTGTGCTGCACAGGGAGAATTAAAGCCATCGTCGATGACAATCCCACAATCTTTTCTTTATGCATGGCATGCAACATAAAATCGTTTGCTTGACTATGCAGCAATGTGTCTGTGTCTCAGATGTCCGCATGAGAGCACAGGAACGCTGGACTGTTGCACCAGAATCGCTGAGTCGGGCTTTGATGGGTGAAGTTGGTAGAGTCCAGACGTCTCTTGCCCCACAGTCAAATGACTGACCACCCACAGTTTGGCTATTTTCATTCAGTATGAAGACAGTCTAGATTTCACTCTATCATTGTGTGCTTGTGTGTGTGTGTGTGTGTGAGAGAGAGAGCGCGAGAGAGAGAGAGAGAGGGAGAGAGAGAGAGAGAGAGAGAGAGAAAGAGCTCTCCAGCTGTGGATTGATTTACGTATAGGAGTGAAATAAAATAATGTCTTAATGCCTAAAGGAGTTCCTTCATGGAGAGATGTATGTGTGTGTGTGTGTGTGTGTGTGTGTGTGTGTGTGTGTGTGTGTGTGTGTGTATATGTGTAGTCCAAGTTTCCACCTAAAGCAAGTCGTCACTAAATCCTAAGGTGAAGATATATTATTGGGAAAGTTGAGTTGAGGTTAAAGGTCCAGCTAATTGCATTTCAGTCCCTTAAACATACAGAGACACAGCTGCTGGCTTATGAAATGGGGGGTGAAGTAAGGTCAAGATTGAATGACTGTGAATGGGAGCCAAATTATATTAGAGACACAGAGAAAAGAGAAATCTTAAACCTAAACTATTACTGCTAACCCAAACCCACATATATGGAGCCCATATCTGTGTTTATAAATCAATTTAGCAAAATGTCTTGGGACAATAATCACGTTTTGCAAACTCAGCAAAATCAGATTTCTTTATTTGATAACAAATAATGTCACATTTTTCAAACGTGGGTCAAATTTAACAATTGTAATAATTCATGTTCACGTGACCCATGTTAACATCTTATTTCGATAACACAATCTGAAGTCCCATGGACTTCTTTTATGTTTGGAGTAAAACCTGGCACCAGTTATGTTGACTTACACATTTAAATGCAAATTGAAGTGCATAAGGAAACGTGGGGAAAAAACTACAACTATAATAACAATGGTGCAGCTGTGCTCCCAGGGTTGAAGTGTAACATTGTCTAACCTGCATGGGCCCATGAACAGTGAGCACTGAGACTGTGGGAGGTGATATTGAACCTAAGTTGTGTCCTGCCTGGGCGTGTGATTTTAAAATAATGTTGAATATTTATCTGCTTTTCCACTTTCTTAATAGAATCCATGTGTCCTCTTTCCTTGTCCCTAACTTATCTCTCCTTTGTCTCTCATGTCGCAAACAAATCTTATTGAATTAAATCCAGATCAATTTGACCTTTCCCTATGGGGGCTGATTAAAGGACCTATGAGTCCTCGCGTGTGCCTGATGAAAACGCCAGGTTCTGATTCAACTGATGTTGAGCTATATATGCACATAGGTTGTGGAAAAGCAGATGCATGAATCATTTAGAAATGTACAAACCCTTCAATGTAAGCAGAGGATGCATGTCTTTATTAAAGGTCTATATTTGACTCATGCTTTCCTTTCTACGAAGACACACAGAGCATTCAGGATTGACCTTACAGCCACAATAAAACCATTAACCAGTGCTCTATTGCCCTAATGTTGTCAATGATGATATTGAGTAATGAGGGTGGGGTAACTTCATGTGTTTGAACGGCAAAATCCCCACCGGGATAAACAGTGAAAGCTTCATTACAGGAGAAAAACAATGTGGAGTGGTGGGAAAGGCTGGAGATGAAGCGAGCACGGGGCACGCACATCTTGACAACAGGCAACAACAACAACAACAACAGATAGAGATTCTGCTTTTGTTTCATGCAAGTCAGGGAGCGAAACCACAACTTTCACTTCTCTGGTTTACTGAGAGTCTCCAAGGAGCCAAATAAAAAACTGAGCTGCAACAACAAAAACGGCAAAGAAACATAGGCTGTAACACTAATGGAATCCACTGGTGCTTCTCTGGCTCAGCTGAGTGTAAAAGTTCATTATAGATAAGCAACCTCTTGAAGTGGACCTATTGTGGTTTTCCTCACTTTTGGAGTTAAACACACTGTTGTAGTGTAGGAGTATCTCTAATAAGATGGTTGAAACCGCATAAAATGATCTAAATGCATGTTTGAGTAATTTAACAAAGACGGTGGCAGCTTCAGCAGGAGCAGCAAAACCCGCTGTATGCAACACAAAGAAATTTGTGATGTCACAAACTGAGGGTGTGTGTGTGTGTGTGTCTGCTCCAGAGGATGTCAATCAAACAGAGGCACTCTCCAACCTAACTATATGGCTCGAAAGGGTACGTGATCTCGCAATGCATTGTGGGCCGCCAGCGCCATTTTAGCAGGCAACAGGCTTTGTTTACATAGCTGAGTTAGACAAGGTGCTGCAGAGACATTGCAGAGACATTTTCAACCAATCTGGGATCTCCTACCGATCAGCCGATTAGGAAATACCCCGCGTTTCTCTCTAGGACAGAATTCCAGATTTTTAAAAGGGCTCGTTTAAAAAATACTGTTTATCATCATATTAGAGGCTAAAGAACAAATAGAAATTCCCTTAAATGGGCACAATAGGTCCCCTTTAACCTCTTTGATGAGACCTGCGATGCAGTATGTCCTGTTGCCATGGAGATATGTCACTCGTCACCATCATGGGACCATGCGTATTGATCTGTGACCACAACTTAACAAACCCTTCCCTGCTATTGACAACTACTGTGTGAGATGTTCAGGAAATACTGTAGGTTCCTCATATTGTCCACAGCTCTAGCTCCTGTTTTCATCCTGGAACGCTCCGTAGAGCTCCCCCCCTGCAAAAAATGCACTCAAAATATCAGTGCACGAGTCATAAACACAATAGGAAAATGTCCTAGCCTCTTCGTCTCATTTTCTTCTGTTAAGACTTGACAGCTGATTTCCATTGTCACTCAAATGGGAGTCACAAGGACCAGGGACAATCGAGCAGTCAGCTGGTCATTTACCATACACAGATGTGGCTGCATATTTCAAAGCGGGGGGATCTGAGGACATGAGTCGACGCGTGAGCTTTAAGCTGACAAAGTATGAGTTCAACCACAACAAGCCGAGGGTAATGTGACATTTTGGCATCATTGCATTTGTGCTGTTGATGAATGATGTTTCTATCGATGCAATGCTCTGATTTTCATATACCATGAATGAGATATAAAACGGGTCATTGTAAGCCTAATTTAGCAGTGATCAGTTAAGGCAGCGCTAGTTCCCACTGTGTGTTTTTAACGTCCTTCAATTATCAAGGATGTTTATTTGCTTATACCTGCAGAACTATAACCAGCAACAAGTTACCTTAACACAAAGACAGGAAAACAACCAACTCGGTAGCACCTTCAGAATTCATCGATTGAAGCTACGTTGTGAAGGATTTAGCGCAACATGTCTGTTAGGCTTGTTGCAATGGAATACCCCTTTCACCCTTCCTTGCTAAGTAGAACCTATGGTATCACTTAGATACATTTAGGATTCAAAATATTATCCATTCTGGGCCGAACTTCACACAAATCATACGCCTCGCACCTTTAACAGGTTGTATCTCATGGCTCAAGCTTTATAAGAACTACAGTGTTGAAACTCTAACATTTTGGGTTTGGTCATGTTCTGAATTATTTCTTGGCAAACACCCTGGAAAATTGTTTCTGGGTCTGGCTGAGAAATAGCCCCATAAGCAACATCCCCAATAAAACAGTAAACCATTGTTTTTACAGATTGGCTTCAAAGAAGATAAAGAAGTCAAATATGTTTAAGCCCGACATGTGCGAGTAGATATAAGCCAAGTTTCAATTTACATCTTTGATATCTTTGACATATACAACAACCAGGTTAGTCCTTTTTTCCCTGTTAAATAAAATAAATAAAAAAATATACACAATATTCTGGTATTTTCCAGCAATGGGAATGGAAACGATCAGGATTCACTTCAGGTTCAGATGACAGCGCGTTAGACACGGAAGGTTTGTATCAGCTCTGGCTCTGATCAGCAGCAATGGAAGAATGACTCATAGGTCCGGGCATTAATTTGCTTAGACAGCACCTGCTATGGTGTTTTTATGATCATGATACTGACAGTGATACATTGAAATGATGCATCGATGAAACTGAAACACACACACACACACACACACACATGGACATGCAGACATAAAACACTACCCCGATGAAAAGGGAAAAGGAAATGGAAAGAAAATGACGTCTTCTTGTGTATGCACACACAGATGTACCCTATGATTTAAATGTAAACATATTTGTCTGCTGACAGTGTCACACTTTTAAGTCTTTATTCACCTAAACCTACTCTAAAGTGCCCTTTAGCTTTACATAGAGGCCGCCATCTTTTTTCTTTTTACAATAGCCCAGAATGGACAAACTAATTGTGATTATTAATGATAGCTCAAGTCTACTGTCGGTTTTCTTACATAATAAAGGGATGAGGTTGGTGGGCATTCAGCTGCACCATGCAATTTGACCAATTAATGTTCCTGAATCCAGGGCACTTTACCTTTAATTTTGTATCATCAGCATTTACTAAATATCGTCCATCCATCTTTTTTTTAGCGGCTCAGTCCCTAATAGTCATGAACATTAAATTGTGAAATGATGCAATGTGGCATCAATAACGCCCTGGAATTGCACACAGACCGAATCATGGCGCTTTATGGTAATTACAATATATCTGTGAGGCCGCTCCAGAGGAAGGACAGTGAAATAAGTCTGGCTCATGTCGACGAGTGGCTGTTAAGTTGCATTCGTCTGCCAGAAACTTCTTTGTGCATGGGAATCTGACCTCTGGTTCTGAAAGGAGACTGTGCAGCAGTTGAATCCATCAAAGAACTCTGAAAATCCCTCTGTCACATACACACACTGTGCAGCCTTTATCCTGTGGGGACACATTATGCAATGAGGACGGACCTCGGCCAAGGAGATTATGTTTTCAATGCCGTTTGTCTGTTTGCAGGATTACGCAAAAACTACTGAACCCATTTTCTGCAAACGTGGTGGAACAAAGGCCGAGAGGGAACATTTTCACTTTTGGATTGGAAAAGGAGGTGGAGGTCATTTTCCTTTACATTGCAATACTGTAAAAACATTTCCACATTATTATGAATCCCTTAAATAGTACATAAACCTTTATGCAACAATTCTAAAAACAAATACTAATCATTCATACGTAAAGAGATGATATGAAACAAGTGACATCTGTATATACAAGTATATCTGTATATCCAGATAACATTACATGTTGTTATGATATGATGTGTACAAAGTATTCAAATTGTGTCCAATCAGCAGTTTATGAAATGATTCAAATTAATTACTTACATTTGCCCCGATTGCTATAGAAGTACACATCACCCCATATTTGGATCTTTGTGTGCCTAGGAGATGGGGCAAGTAATATTGCTTAGGATTTTGTTGCTTTGTAAAGAGCATAACAATTAAAATATAATCCACATGATTCTGTCTGGATTATAATTACTTTCTGGAACTTCCGCAAACTCCCCAAAGAGTTAAAAGCCAGCACACACACTCCCACATGCAAACAGTCTCATACAATAATCTGCCCTCTCTTTGTTCTCAGAGACCTCAGATGAGGTCAGATCAAGCGCTGACTCAAACACAGATTATATGGATGAGACTGAGGAGCGTTTTCATTTGCGGTTGTCGGTTTGATTTCCGACTATACGTCACTACCGCCCCGGATCTCGGAAGTCTCACTGGTGTGGTTCGTGTCGATCTCCTCAAGAGAGGATGGAAGGGTGGAAATGAGCCAGGAACACAGGATCGAATGAATGATGGCACGTGTAAATATAACACGCTTGATTCATGAACCCACTGTGGATTGGAGATAGGCTCATGAACAGAGTCACGTTGTCAGAAATATAATGGCTTATCTTACTATGGGGGAGTTATGAGGCAGAACTGTTTGACAGCTCCCTCACAGGGAGGTCAAAGGGACAGCTGAGGTCAGACTTTGGGGAAATGACCTCGGGCCCTCGGGCTTCCATCTTCCCAAGGTCAGACATACTGCCGCTGCTCATGGGAGACACGGGAGATTTTCTTTCCTTATAAGGGTGTTTGGAGATGACTGGTGCAATGAGTGCAACATGGTTAGTTCGAATTTGGCCCATGGTTGAACCAGTGATTAAGAGAGTATGACTCAGCACTACAGAACAAGAGCTGTGTTGGTGCTATATCCTGTGGGATGTCAAGTAAATGTGGGATCTGTGATGACTGTCCTGCAGCTTTTGGTGAAGTACAAACAGACACACACACACACACACACACACAAGGATTGGGCCACACATACACACACATAGACACACTAAGGGCAGTCAGTGGTCCGGCTGTTGAATTAGTGTTGCCAGGGGAAGGCGGGATTTAGGAATTCTGTGCTCCAGATGTTTCAAAAACAACAAGGGGACTTCCTGCAGGACTAAGAGACGTTAACTCTCTCTCTCTCTCTCTCTCTCTCTCTCTCTCTCTCTCGCTCGCTCTCTCTGAGTGTGTGTGTGTGTGTCTGCATGCATGCCTGTCAGAATGCATGCGCTTCTTAGGAGCTCAGTGTTCTTTGGCTACAACCCCACCAACAACTGTTGTGACATCAAAAAAGTAGTCATTTTCTTCTCACTCCACTCCCACCCCAATTTCTCACCCCACACCCACCCACACCCACACGCACACACACACCCACCCACCCACATACATACACACACCCAACCACACACACACACACGCAGAGAAACACACACGCACACATAAAAACTCATAAAGACATAATCAGATTCAGAAAGAGGGAAAATGGTTTATCATGGGGAGCATCTGCCCACAGCTCACTCTCTATATGAAACTACTGAAATGATCTTATCATTCACTCATGCACATCTAGAATTAGATCCCACAGAGCGTTTATATCCGTCGTAAAACAGAAGAGCATGCTCCTTCGAGTCATTGGGTTCAGAACACAACCGTAAAATATATTTCTTAATTTGTATTACGCGTCTGTGAAATCACGAGGACACTGTAATGAGGAGGATGTTTATGGGCTGTGTACATCCCAGCTGTGAGAGGGAACTCGGACGTTTTGCATTTTGAAGACATGTGAACATGGGAAACGATCAAGCTGACACTCTTGGCATTTACAAACCCTATCATTGTGCATGAGAGATTCTTCCGATGTCATTTGGACCGTTGCATCATTACATACAGCCCCTTTGGAAAATGTCAAGAAAAGGCGCTGACTATGCATATGTGAAAGCAGCTAATTGAACAAGACCTGTGGCAGTGGCGCGAGATGCAACCAGTATTTCAGTGGTCATGAATGAGTGTCAACAAATAATGAAAATTGCAACAGATAACCAAAACTTCAGGTGTTTCTACCCTTTTGCTGACTCGTCAAACCAGACTAACGTAAAATACGTATATAACACACCCAGACATACAGCTGACATTTTTCCAGGTTATGAAAAATTATTTGTCCTTTCCCAATGCAGCAGTTACACCTTCAAATTTGAGAAATGTGCAGCAGGAACACACCCATATTTCCCTGGTTGCTCCGGGATGTTGCCTTGTAACCAAACTCTATATGCATATTGGAAACCACTGACCAGCAGCCAAGCTCAGACACTTTGGGAAAACACTGATACACATTCCTCCATATGGGCAGGGAGGATTGAACCGCTTCACACAGACGTGTGTCATGTTCCTGCTCGTTGTTCCCGGACTGACATGAAGGGCAAAAGCATCATCCAGTGTTGGTATGAGGTGAGAACTTTTGAAAGAACTGTCTTTTTTGACACTTCATTATCTAAACATCCCATTAACGTAACCCCAAATATTACACATTTGTCATTTCGAAAATGTTTCCACGATACGTCTTCCAAATGAGGCAAGCAGAGGAAAAAAAAATAAACCAGTCCATTCTGGACGGGTTTTGAGGATTGTAAGATAATCTTACAGCATTAAAACCTCCGGGACAGAAAATGTGTTTGACTGCTCTCACTGATGGCTCCACAGAGGAAGAGCCTTTATTTGAAGCCTGCTACCCTGGAAAGTCTGCCTGGAATCTTCAGTCTACACTATATTTGAACAAGTTAACTGTTCACCTGTTGCTGATAGTCTTGGTGTACCATTGTGTATTCACATTACTCATATTCTTAAATTATATTAGCTCCTGTCATCCGTGGAAATCCTTGTGCATTTCATTTGATTAGGGCAGAGTTTACAGTTTCAGTTCTCAGAAATGGTCATTATGATCCTTATATGCCAAAATGATATTACATCCATGTTCCTGTTTGCATGTGACTGAGAACATCAATCAAATCGTTATGTCTGACATAATTCAACTAGTTTTAAAATTCCAGAATTAGATTGTATTGGATAATGCTACTATATATATACAGTTTTCACTCAAATTCTACATCCAGTTCTAAAGACTACAACCCCTTCATTTTTCCATGAAACTAAATCAGTTGTCATCACGCAAGAACTGGCATAAGATGTCAGTGTCATTCAGGATGTTACATTGAAAATAAAGGCCAGGTTGACACTGCCTAAGGTGAGAATACTCCAATTCCAAGTGTCTGGTTTATAAGATTAAATTGAAAACATTTCCATTTCTATAGGCAGAAAGGGATCATTACGTATTCATACAGATGTTATCATGAATGTATAATCACCAATTGCCTCCATCGCCTGAGATTTAGCTTGTAATATTACAACTTGAGGTCTTCTTCTCTAAAAAGGCCACCATGTTGCGCCACCACGTTTTCACAGTGGCCCAGGAAGGACAAACTAAACATCTTTGAATGGCAGCAGAATGCCCCCATTGGTTCTCTTTGTTGAAAGTGAACAGTGAGGTAAGGGGTATTCAACCCCGTACGCTGCAGTTAATCAGAAAATGCTGCAAGCATGGTGCCGTCGAATTCTGTGTACTCGTCGCTAAACTGGATTTATATTGAAACAGTGGTGCCCATGTAAACACAGTCAACTGCTGTAATGAAAAGCTATATTACTTTCGGTGACATCATGCCCACTCGGTGCACACACAGTATGATGTGGATCTGACTTCGTCCACGGTCCAAACTCTCCCTGGGACACTCACTGCATCAATGACTTACTCTGTATATGAAATGAGGTCTGGTGGAACTCTAACATGCTTACAAAAGGAAGATGACGTTTGTTGCTGTGTTTGCGTTGTAGCTTCCCTCCAACTATTCACCACATGCCATCTGTTATCAAATCCAACGTTTCTGTCTCTCTTCAATGTCAACCCACGTGTAATGATTCCAATGCAGCGCTCAGATCGGTGCCACAGCGCGAGTGGAGCGTGGATCCAACTGGGCGAGAGCGCACCGTCCTGGAGAGGGTGCTCCGCTCGGCACCGCTCTGGGGACAGTGTGTTCTCTGTCAGAGCTTTAAGGCAGAAACCGATTCCATCTTTAGCCGGGATGAATAATTGAGCTGTAACAGCTATTGTTTTGACTGCCGGCACGTGAAAATGTTTACTTCTTGAAAACGTTTGCAGTCACTGTTTTGTAAATAATCAGGAGAAAGTCCAGAGCCAAGTAAGTGAACCATCTATAGGGCCGCAGAGGAACCGAGATCCAAGATCAGACTATTCACTGCAGATCAAACTTTCCATCATCATGTTAAAACATCATTATCGCAGCTCGTTTGTCAGCCTTTAATTACCGCTCTGGCTTGAACAAACATCTAATAATTGGTGTTTAATGATTTCCTATTACATAAAGCCGCCGTCTACACTGAGCTCGCCTGAGAACAAAGAGACGCTCAGAGTGCAGCTCTGGAAATATAGAATCATATATTTGGGATGGATGGAATAGAATAGATAAGGATTGAATAGAATACTATGTACCCACACACACACACACACACACACAACACACACACACACACACACACACACACACACACACACACACACACACACACACACCTATATCCCCATAATATAAACAAGAATAGGTAACACACTGCAATCATCATCCTCATCATCATCATACTTGGGAGCAGTGGAATGGAAATAAAGGAAAAGTAATACAGCTTCTACATAAATTAAACATGATATATATTCACCAAGGAGATAAGCTTCTATGGAAACGTTTGGATAACAGCCTTTACATTTTCCAGTGATTGTTTCTTTAAACAATAGAGCTACACAGAGGACTAAACCTCCAGACAGCACTTCATCCTCAACACTCGGAGTGCACATCAGTTACAGTCATGTCATGTGAAACATGAATCCACTTCATCGATACTCCGCTGTAGTAGACATAATGAGAATCAGAGCTGTGATCTTACTGATCAATAATGCAATACAAGTAGGTTAAGGTTGAATGTCCCTAATTGGTTGCAGCCCACGAGCCGGGTTCGAACAGTTGGGCGCGCAAACTGTACCGTCAGTCACTTTGTTAATAATTGCACAGGAGGTCTATTGCAGAGCTCTAGTTCTCAGCTCAGCTGTGACAGAGCTGGACTCTGATACTGTGACACACTTGGGACAGTTGTGTTGTTGTTTTCTAGACTAAACACTCAGTAAACCACAACAGATACACACATTCTCACAGCTGGCACACACACCCATCCAAACATGCGAGTCTGAGACACACAAACTGTGAGAAGGAGAAATGTGTGTGTGCTGTGTCCATGATGTTCAAACTAAAGCTATAAACACTGACAACTCCACTTATTCTGTTTATTTCAAATCATCCAAAATCAAGCACAGACTTGAATCAAGCATATTTTAAATGTATGAATGACGTCATTGTTGATGCTTTTTGTTTTTACAATTTGGTCCTTCGGCAAATTTGGGATGAGAGAGCCCACCATCGCTGCCAAAACCAGATGATGGTGAACATGAAGAAACGAATGAGTGAATTGAAAGTGAAAGCAAGGAGCAATTTCATTTCAACTTGATATTGCAACCACAAGTAAACCTCCATGACCACAAAGCAACTATACTCAGATGCTGTTGGTCAACCAGGTCTTTAGCTCCACCCATGAAACTGTCAAGCTATTCTCTCTCTTTCTCTCTCAGTGCTCTTCTAATGGACACTAATGTGATGTCGCATTTCACCACACATGTCCAAAACACACTGATTGACATTAGTTCAAAATGATCTTGTAAATTGCATGCACACTTTGTATGTATGTATGTAATCAAAGTATGCATACTTTGAGTTTAGAGTTTATTGATGGGCAGGTATTCGATATATCCGTCATTACACACACATCCAGTAGGCTCATTTTCATAGATATACACAGATACATGTCTAATGCATCTACACATACACAACAAAGCTGAGCCATAGTAGGCGTTGACTTAGGTTTGAGCTGGCTGTAACTCACAGAAGGCTCTCTAAACATCAGCTGTTGAGGGTCTGCGACACCCCCCCCCCCCCAAAAAAAAAAAAAATATATAACACTGCACCACTCAGAAGACCTTTTTACTGGAAGTCATGTGTGGGAAGTGTGACCCCCTCTTTTATGTGTTTTTAAATGAGTCTGCATGTGTGTGTGTGTGTGTGTGTGTATGTGTGTGTGTGTGTGTGTGTGTATGTGCGTGTTGCTGTGCCACAGAAGTTTCTCGGGGCTCAGCCCTAACACCAGCAGACGTCATGACACCATAATCGCCCACTCACACTAGCAAACACACCCCTCCATGCGATGACATGCTGAATAACATGAGAAACAAGCAACGCTGCAGGGGGAGGCGCCACGGCTTGACAAGAGACAGTGGAACAACTAAAGCAGGGGAGTCAACTTACAGCCAGAGTGTCCAATACAGCTTTTGAGGTGAGAAGACATTAATGGCCATTTTTCAATCAAAGTAACTGCTATTTCAAATGTGTCCACTGGGGGAAGTCACCGATTTATGTTATTTTTGTATTGTACTGGTCCAGCCCATTTTGCGATCAAATTGGGCTGTATGTGTTGTGTTATCCTGAGTATGTTTGAAACAATAACGAGGCGGGGAGCAGAGTACATCCAACTTGTGTGCGTTTACCTCTTTACTCAAGTGTGTGACACATGAGCAGGTCCGTGTGACAACCTCAACCGAGTTCAACCTCAAACGGGATCCACTTACATGACACCTCCCCCTTTTAGTAAAAAACTCTCATCTCTTCGTATCCACTGACCGTTGCCACTGCACGCCCCGGCCTCGCCATTCGACTCGATATTGCAACGACAAGTGAACCTCCATGACCACAAAGCAACCTTGGGCTCCTGGTGATGTGGGTGAACCCGTACTCTGTGGAAAAGTCCTTAAAGGGAGTCCCACTGTACTGTGGCCCGTTGTCAGAGCTGACTGTCTCTGGCGCTCCATGACGGCTCAACACATCCTTCAGAGCTGCCACTACTGTCACAGCAGAGGCTACACGCAGTTGAGCCACTTCTATATAACGTGGGAAAGAATCCACCATCAGAAGGTAGGTCTTTCTGTCCCGAGAGAACAAGTCTGTGCCGACTCTTTGCCAGGGCCTCTCTTGCACTGGTGTTGTCAGCAAGGGCTCTCAGTTTTCTACCACCTGCCTGATGTGCACAGACAGACCTGGCCACCGTACCGACTGACGGGCCCTAGCTCTGCACTTCACTACGCCCTGGTGTCCACTGCGAAGATCCTGAAGAACTTCTCGTCTCATGCCGTGGGGGAATCACAATCCTTTTGGCCCCTGAGTGGCAGCTCTCCAGCCAAGGTGAGATTTTCCCTTTCAGGTCCCAGTTCTGGTGGGAGGGCATGTGTTTTCAGGCCAGCCAGTCTTCAGCAGTATCTGATGAGCTAGGTACCGACAGGGTCAGCTCTCTGTTTCCCCTGTATCTCTGTCAGTCTGGCTCCTGTGGCAGGGGAGGCTTTGAATGACTGCATCCACAAACACCTCGGCCTCTGCCTCATTCTCTTTTTCTTCTCGTGTGAAGGTGTGTTTCACGGGGGCTCTCGATAACGTATCTGCCGTTATCAGGTTCTTCCCAGGTACGTGGACAACGTCAAACCTGAATCTGAGCTGCCTCAGCCCGAACCTCACCACTCTCGGTGGACGCTCATCTAATGCCTTAGTACTGAGGAGTGGCACTAGAGGCTTGTGGTCTGGTTCTAATCTGAACTTCAGACCCAGGAGGTATGTCTCAGTGAGACATTCATACGCCCACGTTGCTGCCGAAGCCTCCTTTTCTATCTGTGCATAATGTTTTTCTGCATCAGACAGTCCTCTCGAGATGAATATGACTGGCTTCCACGTTCCCTCCGTCTGCTCCCCCCCCCGCCCCACCGAGCCCAAAAGATGACGCATCGGCTGAAACATACAAACTCAGCTGTAGGAGAATACGGAGCCAAGACTTGTGATGAGCTCAGTTCCGTTTTCAGTCTTTGAAATGCCTCCTTCTGTGGCGCATCCCAGCACCATTCCTTCGTTTGTCTTTGATCGGGCAAGTGTACGAGGCCAGGTGGGGTCAAAACGTGCTCGGGTAGTCGTCCATCCCCGTTACCCTTTTCACCCCTTCGACATCTGTTGGTTCAGGCATCTCCATTATCGCTCTGACCTCGCCTGGATCCACCGACGTGCCTTCTGCTTTCCATTCAGGGTCAGATCCTCACTCTCCAGCTTCGTCAGCACCTGATGGAGTCTCACTGTGTTGATCTGTGTCTTCTCCGTACACTCGTATATCATCGGCATGACGCACCACAGCTGCACACTCCTCCAGCATCTGTGACATGCGATGCTGGCAACGCTCCGGGGCCGATGAAATCCCAAAGGGCAGGCGATTGAAGGCGTGTCGCCCAAATGGGCCGATGATGGTCGTCAGGAGTGAGCTCTCCTCTGACAACGGGATTTGCTAGAAGCCCGAAGCAGCGTCCAGCTTTGTGAAGACCCCCGCTCCTGCAAACATGGCAAGAGTTTGGTTCTCCTGCTGAGAGGATGTGTCTCTCTCGTCTGCTGCACTCTGTTTCACTCTTGTAATGGCTTTGGCTAATGTTGAATCTGTATCTATCTGTGAGCTTTCAGATGGTCTCACATCTCTTATGCCTACTGCTACACGGTCCCTTATTAACTGCTCTCGCAGGGAACCGAGCTCACAGTGTTCAGGTGGCGCGCGAGCTGCCGTCACGAAAGACTCCGCACTCTCACCGGGCTCCCGGCTCCGTTTGTTGAAGCATGCTCTTTCGAAGATGACATTCCGCTTGCGCGTTGAAGAGCTCGCATGGCTTTTTCTCCGCATCCGTCAGAGGTAATACATTCAAAATGTCTTCGGCGTCGTCACCAGCCGCATACATGAAAGCGTTCACCTGAAACTCCTCCGACTGCTTGTCCAGTCCTGACGCTGTTCTACAGTGTTCAAAGCGTTTCATCCATCTCGCCCATTCATTATTGTCCGTGAAATCGAACTTGCCTGGCGGGGCTGACTGCGGGGCTTGTGGGGGGGGGGGCGCGGGGCTGGCTGCGCTGCTGCTGCTCCTTCCATATTCCCCTCATTCTCCTTCTCCCTTTTTTTTTTTTTTAGGTTTAGTTCGTCTTCTCTACGTTCACAGATCCCACTTCTGACACCATGTTATTGTTATTGTTTCAAACATACACAGGATAACACGCCTGTGTATGTTTGTAACAATAACGAGGCGGAGAGCAGAGTTCGTCCAACTTATGTATTTACGTCTTTGCTCAAGTGTGTGACAACCTCAACCGAGTTCAACTTCAAACTGTATCCGCTTAGATAAGAGTCTGAACTAATGTCTGTAACCAAGGGAAATATTAGATCATATGATCTTGCATATGAACTACTCTTTATTGATCCTAAATGAGACTTACAGGGAATCACATGCTGTCACATGATGTACATGTTTGGACTGATTGCACTTTTAAGTTATATGTGCATGTGTATGTATTATGTATAAGTGTGTATGTATGTACGCACGCATACGCACGTGCAAACACACACACACACACGCACACACACACACACACACTTATGATCATATGTGCACTCATTATTACTATTTTAGTATAATCATCATCAATTATTGTTTGTCGTACTCTGTCCCTGTTCTTTGTTTATTTCTGCTGCAATGTCACAATTTCCCTCATGGGAATGAATTCAGTTTAATTCTATTCTATTATTTCCTCAATTGCACAGGAATAATAAAATAAAGAATATAAAAAAAATGCAACATTTCTAAACGTGTGCTTTTGACGTTATTATAAGCTGCATTACAAATCAAGGTGTGGAGCATCAGCAGCATCAGCATCTCACCAAAACGAATGCTTGAATAATAGTAAATCAGTTTCAAGTTTTACTTAAGCAGCAAGGAACGGCTTAAGACCAATAAGTACAAATGAACCCAGATAATGCACACATGCAGGCTCAAACGCCAGTGGGATGAGAACTATACTCAAAATGACTTTAATGTGTACTTTGACTTTTCTGTGTTTAAAATGCACAGCCCATCCTCTAACACATAGAAAACTTTTACGGCCTATTCTAGAGGTAGCCACCAGGGGGTGTGCGGGATGATCTGGCTTCTCTTGTCATGTCATCCATCCTCATCTATACAGTCCATAGGTCTACAGCGTCTGGAAGCCTGCGTTTATGTCTTCGGGTTAACTCTTGGAAGAGATCTTCGTTTCATATTCTCTCCTGTCAAACCTCGTCATCTCCACAGTAAAACCATGGGAGGATCAGTCTGCTTCAGATGAATACTGTGGCTCTGTGAGTCATGTTAACTCTGAAGGGGATGACATACAATGGGGCGAAAGGCACAAATGTCTTACAGATTTGCTAATACATGACATGGAATTTTGTGCAGGATGCATTCACCGAACAGTCATCGTTAACTTCACCGAGACAAACGGATCGGATGAAGACAACACCGGTCGAGGGAAGACTGAGAAGTGAGAGACGTGAACGAGAGAGCACTCTCTGTTGAAACTCTTTGGGTGGGCCCCGGGCAGGCACTTAGATTTAAATCATGGCTGTTTGACTCACGTTATACACAGACACTTTCATAAGCTTCAGCCTGGAGGATGTTTAGATGACCGGCAGCAGTCATAACATGCTGACTTATGCTCTTTGTGTTTTCTACGTTGGTTTACAGCAGCCTCTCCCGTACGAGCCATTAACTGCTCCTCCCTCACAATCCACGCTTCTATCAGTATAATTCGGACAATTAGGTGGTTTATTTTCACTTTGGTGCAACAATATTAATCCGATCCTACTACATTATATAAATGTGGGAGTGACCTGAAATTCATTACATCCGACAGTCATTTCTACTTAGTCTTGTGCTTTGGCCATACTGCAGTACATTCAATCTGGAGTAAACGGGGGAAACATACAATACTTACAACTTTAAAGGTCCAGTGTGTAGGATTTAGGTGAAGTCATTTCCATGTCTATGGGTATAAATTGAATATACTGAGTGTATAATCATCTGAATGCGCGCACTGCTCTTTTTATTACTCCAATGAGCCCTTTCTATTCACATCAGAAGCAGGTCCACACTATGGAAGCTGCAGTCTGGACAAAGTAAAGACATTTTGAGTTTTAATGTGAACCAAAGGTTACGATAGAGTCTCTTACATGCTTGGAAGGGAAAGATGAGTTGAACTTTACCACTAAATCCTACAAACTGTACCTTTAAAGGAATAGAATTCTGGTCGCTCTCACAAGTAGCTGGTGAAGTGAGCTGAAATCAGAGAACGGGAAAAAGAAGGATACATCCCTCTGTGCTCCACCCAAACTCAACGGCACGTTTCTACAGAAATGTCCCAGTGTTTTCCTCCCCCTCTATTACTTTCCATTTCACTCACACACACACACACACGCACACACACGCACACACACACACACAGATACAGGGCTTAAACATACACACAAATGTAGTCCCCAGGTGACACCTCCGGCGCTGCCTAATGCAGTGTGAGGTAATGCTTCTAGCAAAAAAGCAAGAGGTTTGAGAGGGAGGGGATGGGGTGGTCTGCGGGCTGAGAGAGAAGAGAGAGAGAGAGAGAGAAAGAGAGAGAGAGAGAGAGAGAGAGAGAGAGAGAGAGAGAGAGACCTGCAGCTGTGTGGCCTGGATGTGTTGCTGTGTTTGGTGCGAGACACACAGTGAGGTCCCTCTGTGGATTGCTCATCAGACTGTCGGGGACACGCCCATTCAACAAGAGAACACAAAGCATGACCTGGATGTTTGGTCCCTCGTGTCCCAGTGCGTCATGTATCCTATTTGATTCTTAACTGCCAAAAATTGAGATGAGGTCCGTATCATACCTATATATCATATCTTTAGATAATATATCACGCTGGATCTAGAATCCAGGACCTCGGATCTGTGCTTTGGGACCACCCTGCCTCAGATCTGCACGGGGAAATGTCAAAACCTGAGTAACAAGGATCTGTAGAGCCGGTCTGAAGGAGTGCTACTGTACATGCATTCGATCTAGGTTGCAGGCTGTGACTGTATTTACTACAGGTGGGATAAAAAGGCTCAGAGAAGTGGATGTAGTGTGTGCACACGCATCTGAAGACACACGTGTCAAAGTGACCCGCCGCGCCATTCTATGCGGCCCAGAGAGCTTTTAAAGCGTGTGATTTATGATACAGTGACACAAAGCTATGCGCTTGCATAGACTTCTATATACAATCATTTGTAACTTGAATGGATAATAATCACGTGGATAATATCATTTCACAATGACACTCTTGCTCTAATCAAAGCTTTTCATTACCTTCATGCTTTAGGGGATTGAGTCTGTAGGACTTTTGCCGGCAAAGCGCTTCACTGCGTGCATCTGTCGCCTCAACCTTAAAATCTAAACCCAAACAAAACTGCGCCCCATCCCGGGACTCACCTATTAAACATGGCTGTGTGTTTACATAGTGAGGTGATCTATTCATGGGATGGCTATGACCTCATGGTCATCGACAGCTGTTGGTGCAGTCATAAAAAGGGGAAATGCAAACATGAAGCGTTCCCTAACATATGTATACACACATGCACAAACATACAGCAACATCCCACAATGCCTTGGGGGCAAGACACAAGTGTCTCGCTCGGTTCCAAGGACTTCCAACCATAAAAATGCCTCTAGCTGCAGTGAGCAGTTATAGTGGTTGTGTTTCTGCTGCTACCAGACTCTATTCAAACCTATATAGCTGCCAATTAGAACACCCTGGGTCTTCTATACAACACTTAACAACCGCTGCACAGACCCACCTTTACTTCCCGCTCAACCTAGCAGACGACTTTATTGGAGGAGTCATTGGGGAGTCTGCAGCGGGACCCTGCCAAATGGTGAACCCACGGCAGAGACCGTGCAACAGTGACATCCAATCAGATCCGGCGAAACTAAATTAAGAACAGAAAATGCACAAAATGTATGAGGAACTTTAAGTGCGCAATAAACGCATTCGCCAAATACTGTAAAACAACAGTGGCCTGTATAATATAATGCAAGATGACCTGCATACCTGTATATACACAGCTCAATGGCGGACTACGGTGTGTTTCCATATCTGCAAGACTTCCTGCAAGATATCAACCCATAAGATGTTGGCTATGTGAGGTGTGACCGGGTGATCAAATATAAATTCAGCATCTCAAAAGGTGCATGAGACATTTTCTGTTTCAAATCGCCTGTAACACGACATATGACACGTGTGCTCTGCTCTTCTGTATGGGGCTCGTATACGTGCGGGTAAAGCTCTACATCATTTCTGTAAACAGAGCTTCTGCATGCTCGACTCTTAAAGCGAGGGAATCTGGGGCTAGAGCTGCACAGTGTCTTAGTGAATGCGGTTTGACGGTTACAGGTCCAGGGCCTTGTGTTCTGCTGCCTTGTGCTTGTTTTGCTGGTCCCCAGCTTGGTGAAGCTGATCAGCGCAACTGGAAACACCTGGCTGGTTTTCCAGACAAACGAGTTACCTGCCACAGGTGTGCCAGCCACATTGTCATGGCTGCTGTGCTCCCACGGGTCTCCCTCTCTCTATGGTGTGGGGACATGTTGTGTTCATTAACATAGATGGTCACATTTGTTGACTATGCTCAGCACAGGCAAGATGGAGGCTTGGGCCACTAATGCGCCATCTATACCGGAAGCCCCAAAATAGGTTTGGCTGTTGCCCCCAGGAGCCTAATTCATCATCATCATCATCATCATCATCATCATCATCATCAGATGAGAACTGCTGGGCTCTGAGAAGCCCTTAGGGACCCCCCCCCCCCACTACCACCACCACGCCCCTTTTCCCTTGGGGGCCCCCCCCCCCCCCACCACCACCACCACGCCATTTTTGTTTTGTTTTTCAAGTTTACAAGATTAACTTGCTTTGTGACACTGAACACTTTCTGGAAAGAATGCAACATTTGACAAAATAACAATGACAAAATAATTTATTTGATATAGGAAAAACTGTAAGATATAAATCAAAGCACTGTTCTTGTAAAGCTTTCTGTAAAAAGCCTATTTAAAGCCTAAATTTGGCTGGCCCTGTCGGTTCAGACTGAAAAGAACCTTACTTGGTATCACCTAATTGTGTTTGCACGAGTTTTCTCTTTCTTCCTTTTTACTTTTTATTCCCTGAAACACTACAACAACAACATTATCAGCTCCTGGCAGGGACGGCTGTCTTTCAGCAGACTGTTTCTTGTGTGTATGATGTGTAAAGGGTGGTTGCCATGACACTACAAACACACATACAGCAGACTCTCAGTGCAGCTGTGGCTGTAGAATGGTAGCGTGATTAAGATGAGCAGATTGCACCCTCTAGCGGTGGTTAGATGGTATAAAATAAATTTTGCCTATAGGTAGAATGTGAAGGATTCAGTGGGATGTATTTCGCATCTTAATACCTGTGACTTTACCCTGCTATTCACGAGAACCTGTAATATTAGATGAAAGGATGGGAAGCAGAGGCAGTAGAATGGAGAAGTTAACACTGTTCTCTTACTAAATGAAGCTCAGTTCTGTTTTGGCTTGATGCGACTGCAATTTGAATCGTGAATTGTATCCTGATTTTGGACTGTGGCCTTTTTTATGCAAGTGCAATCTCTTATTTGCAAGTTTCCTTTTATCTTATTTGATATGTTTATATTGTTCTATTGTCTTTTATTGCAAATGTAATACTTCATTTTAATTACTATTCTTAACTGTGTCTTCCTTGTACAAATATTGATGCTGCAACCCTAATTTCTCCAGGAAATCTGCCCAAGGGATTAATAAAGATTAATCCAATCTAATCTATTCTGGGATGGTGTAAAACATGATCTGATGTAACTATATGGTAACATACGATGTAAATATAAAGGGTTCATTCCAAGGTCATGAAAACTCATACATTCAGGAGACTATGCACCTCTAAAACAAGATATTTTACAATATAATGTTTTTTACAACTATACCTGGAGGCTAACTAGGGCAGCTGTGCCTGAGGGATTAGTGGAGCTGTCCTCTGGAGGGTTCGATTGTCGCCTCCCACCCATTCTGCAGACTGTGTCCATGGGCAACATGCTGAACTCCACATTGCTAAACAAGATGAATATAATTACTATTCTGAGATAGTAATTATTGGCATTTTTTCACAATGGATCTGGAAATATTGTCAGATTAACAAACGACAACACAATATGTGTGATTTGCCTATTTCAGGGTAAGTTTAATAGAAGCACAACAACTAAAAATAGATGTAGAATTAAACATTGTCCACCAAAGCCAGTCTCCCTTCTTTTAATAGACATCTAATGGAGAAAAATGAAGGATGAATCCTAATGAAAAATGGGCTGGAGGACGAGGGGGAGGTGGAGGGGGTGTCTGTGTTTCCAACCATCCATGTCATATAATTTTGACTGTGATGAATTAAAGAAAATTATTGCAAAAGTAAACTGAGTATTCATTGTGGGAGGTATCATTTATCACCTTCTGACCTGTCAGACTACTTAATCAATTAATGCCTGCGCATTAATCCATCTTCAGTCTTTCCATAAAGCCAACATTGGATGTCCAATGGAAGAGGTGATTCATCACACACTGACCAAAAAAAACACCACACCATCGCTGCATATGCCACATGCTTTAGTCATTTTGAACCAATGTAAATGTAAAACCAAAATCAATCTCATAACAATCTCACAAAGTTGAACAGATTTGGAACAATTACCTTTGGCATTCCGATTGATTATTTTATAAATTATGGGTAATTTGACTTTCAATATAATGGATTACCAGAAATACTTATAAAGTATACATTTATAGTCATCATTTATTATTCCCCTCCATTGTGGCAGATTAATAATGATATTAAATGCACTCAACACTCAAACTGGTACTTGAATAACTAAGTATTGTTCATTGCTCAAATATTATTCATTTGTAAACTAAATGGCAATCTTACTCTGCACAATGCAGACAGTTAATGTCACAGTCCTGACTTCATAGCTTGCTGAAACACATAGGTGAAACATGACATTGAACGCATCACGCTGTAATAATACGTATTATAGCTTGTATAATGTTAGCAGCAGAAACTA
>JAFBJT010004204.1:24819-50289 GCA_016785325.1 Chascanopsetta lugubris | reverse complement strand
TGTGTGAGAACACTAGACATTTTCATTTGTACTGTGGAGGCATAAAATACATTTCACAGTTACTTATATTTCTTATATAATTAGGAAAGTGAAGAAGACATGTGATTATAAGTGAGACCTGCGGCTACATGGAATGTACTGTGTGACTGGGCCTGGAGGCAAAACTGAGCAAGACGAATCATGGACAGTGTATTTACTTTAGACTTTATAGCCTGCTTGTTTTGCCCATTAGGTGTACCTATGTGTCCTATTTATTATGTTTACACGAAGATGCAAAAGCACCACCTAAGGACTTAGAGATTAAAATGCATTTTCCATTAAAGGTGCAGTGTGTGGGCTGTGCTGACCTCAAGTGGTGAAGTTGCATTTTGCAGCTGAGCATTGTTCACCTCAATCTCATGCTTTCGAGGCAACAAGAGAATCTATAATAGTATATTTTAGATGTTATAAACTCAAAACTGTGTGGGTTTTTTTCTCTTTGGGGTACTGAAAAAATATGGTGGTACAAGATGGCTGCTCTTAGTAGAGGATATCTGCAACAATTGTGACAATTAAGGGCTCATTCTAGGGTAGTAACAACATTGGATATATCCAGGTGATTATACACTTGATGTTGACATTCCTATTTTGCTCATATTTTTGTTTAAACTACATTTTACACACGGTGCCTTAAGTTAACCAGGTTTACAGGTGTTTTTACGAAAAGATTTACGAAAGGACATGTTGTTACAAAAGCACAACACTGTTTAAGTACTTTTCCTGTCTCTATGGGATTAATTAACGGTGTAGCATGGCTAATTTGTTGGCAACATGGCTACCTTAATGGAAAGGGGACAGTCAGGAACCGGTCTGTTGGTGGATGGGAGCCCGGTGAAACCTCCTCTTCCTGGGGGAACATAGAAGGCTCCTCCTCGGTGTGTGGTGGCGGCATCCCTCTCGGTTTCGGTGCAACTTCAGGATGAGTCACACTGTGTAAATAGAATAATAAGCAGCTGTTACCAAAAAGCTTGGCCACATAACATTACATGGCTGAAGTTGAAACTGAAATTGAACAATTAGCTTTCACTGTAACATAAAATAATGACATAATGGTTGAAAAGATTTAAGCAATCTCTTACAAATGTTCATTTTAACCTGAACGTTCACTACGATTCAACACGGTGCGTCTGTCACAGAGCGCTGTTTGGTTACAACCAATAAGGAGCGTCCTCACTAGCTTGGCAAGCGTGTTGGACCAATGGAATCGCCTCTGTTTGCGTGGTGAACCATGGTGGCGGCAATGTTATGGAGTTTCCGCTACTCGTATGCTTCCATGCCATAGGTTAGAAAGCTAGCACAAGGGAGCTAGGTTAGCGTCACGCTAGGCCCCCAGCAGCAACCAGCGGGAGAGTAACCTGAGATCAAACCCCTGCTATTCGGGACGGAGACGAAGATCCCTGTATGAATCTGCATGAGAAGCGTTGAAATCCCAGAAATATGGTGGTCCTCAAAATTCGAGACCAGGTAAGTGGTTGTTGTCGCGCGCTGACTTAAGTTTTTATGCTAACACTGGCCAGCTAATGGTAGCTAGCTGCCCCCCGATTTAAACACTCGCCAAGGGAATGTTATGCGAGTCTCTTGCTATTCCCCGCGACGGGAGCTTTACCTACAGCCTTTCGCTGGAAGGTAAATAATATATCATGACTCGTGGGGTGAATGGAGGACGTGGTGCGTTTTTGGTCGAATCCTTTTTGCAGTCATGTTCTCGGCATCACATTTACATTCAGGCACATGCTCATGGGATGAGTGAGTTGCAACCAGTTAATGACCCCCCCTCGTTTGTGTCCAGCAATTAGCCAGAGCCCTGGTACATAAGAATAAACAATTCAAATGTTTCCTTCAGTTGCTGCCTCTCAGTGAGTTGATGGTTTTAAAAATAGCTACCAAAGCTATTGTTGTGAGGGGACGACAAAACAACCAAAGTGATTTGTTGACTGTGATGTTACTGTGACAACTGGACGTTTGACTCATCCATGTACGCAAACAAATAAGAGTTCACCTCAGTCTACTAAACCCTTACTAATGTTAATGTGTTGTATATAGGACAGAGTGTTATCCAGTTGCGAAGTTGCATGCAGCATCCCCTCAGTACCCCTCACCGTTCTCTCCAAGTATAAAGGAGGTCCCATGGTTGCCTTAACTTATGATTAAAACTCGTAAGATGTTAAATGTGTCCTTTCTGGACGACTGAATAAACACAGAGGAGCAACATGGCGGCCTCCATAGGGAGAACCACCTCCATATGTAAATATAAAGGGGTCAGTCTTTGGCGATGAAAACAGCAATTCATACATGCGAGTGATTGTATACTGATAAAAAGTATGAATGTTTTATATTACATTTCCACCAATTTCAGTAGTTTGTCAAGAATCGTACGTGCTGAACTTTTAATGTCGTGACTACTGAAGCTATTTTATTTTTGGCTGTTTAAATAGTGGCTTCCCATTTTAATGCATCTATTTCCATTATATAAATTCTACTCATGCAGGGAAATTGCTGTGTAATGGTTATAAATGTATGAGGTGTCTGGCAGTTTCACAGTATATCGTATCATCATGTGTCCCCTGACGATTTTAACCACTCGCCACCCACTTGAGAACACGAGAATAGCCTTTGGTTGCCATTCAGAGACGGTGTTTTGCACATGCCTGCTATTCCGGTAACATATGTACATGCATGCGTCTTTCATTGTGTGTGTGTGCTTGAATGATCGTGTGCCTGGGATCCTGTGAGCCAGTGGAGTTGCCAAAGAGCTGTCTCCATGGTGATGGTATTAACTGGGCTGGCTTGCATGAGGAGAGGAGGTGCACACAGTCGTGCAGCTAAAGAAGCATAGAAAATCTCCTACAGCAGTCGCGCAGGACTCGAGCACAGAAAACAACGAAATGCAGATTTGCCCTTGTCCCTGTCACTGAGGGGAGATATTCAGAAACAGTCAAACTGAAACGACACGAAGCACAATCGGCTGCTTGTTAGCCCGGATCTGTCCCCAGTTACTCTAACCTTTTATTGCAGCCGGCAGATATTCATGGACATTATAAAGAGTCAATGAAAGGATTGTGTTTTGTTTAAAGAGAATGTAAGCCACTCACTGCCTTGGATGGTAATGGCACTCTCTGTCCTGTTGATCCTAAATACTTGCTAAGCAATGAATCATGTGGCTCACATTTGTACAAAGGCAAACATTTCATGTTCTATTGGTTTCAACTCTGTTCAAATTGAATACTTTTTCTTCAGTCATCATGAATGGCTGTTTACTCTTTGTACATTTTTTTGTTTACTAGTGCCACAATTTAATTTTTGATGAGCCCTTTCACAATTACATCATGAGCTGATCCTCTCAATGGATGGCACCATGTTCTACTACTTTATTTTAACAGTGGCCAAGAATGGAGTTTAAACAATATCTGTATGTTTCCGACATTCTTGGCACCAAAGAGTGAAATTAAGGGTATTCAGCTGCACCATGTAACCTCATCACTAGAAGATGTCATTAAACTCAGCACCGTGTACCTTTGGAGAGTGCAGAGAACTGAGGTGTTTGACTTTAGCATGAGGTGAATGACACTGGGTGACTATTTGGTTGTGTGCTGCTAAAGCATATTGACAAGGAGTTTGTGAAAACGAAATTCCGATCGTCACTCAAACCCAGCCATATATAAAGTCAACGTATA
This sequence comes from Chascanopsetta lugubris, assembly GCA_016785325.1. Classification (NCBI taxonomy): domain Eukaryota; kingdom Metazoa; phylum Chordata; class Actinopteri; order Pleuronectiformes; family Bothidae; genus Chascanopsetta; species Chascanopsetta lugubris. The sequence goes on along the minus strand of JAFBJT010004204.1, from coordinate 46,576 downwards.
TTGCACATGACATATTGGAGCATTAGCTAATTAGTTGGCCGGGCAGCCTGGTGGGTGAAATGGGGCATTGAGAGAGCTTAATGACCAAGTGTGCTATGAGTTATATCATTATAAATGTATGCAGAAAGAAGTCCAGCTCATGGGACTGGTTGAATGTGTACTGTGTAGTAATGCTAGTGTTTTCATTCTGCTGAATATTACAACAGGTCATTTGAAACCCAGCTTACTCTTGGTACTTGGTAACAGGAACCTCCTCATCCTTTAGCATTTGTTTTGGATACTTGGGTACAAATTGCTCATTCAGAGCTTATAATTGCTCACATGTAACAGGAGTGAGAGTTAATGTCCCACCTGACACACCATTGTGCATTGACGCGTCACTTAAATCCCACAGCTGTTAAGTCAGCAGCCGTAGAAGCAACTCACTTGTCTCCTTTTTGATATCGATCAAAGCTAAGTCAGCAAAGGGTTAAGTTTTTGTGCAAAGCTAGGAATGTTCCATCTGGGTCTTTCATGGGTAACTAGTTGCAGTCTCTGGAAGGGATCCCCTGCCCTCACTGTTCTCCCCATCCATGCCAGCCTCCTCCCACATGCAGCCAAAAACTGCCTGATCATACACTCTGCTGGTGTTTCAGTGGATCTGATAGGAGACAGCGCAACAATGTGGAGCTGGCCAACTCAATGTGTGGAGGTCCGTCAGCTCAATTAATTAGAAAGTTTGGGGCTGTTGATGGGGACATCAACTTCAGCAGAGAATTGGGAAAAATAGAGAGAAGCAAATATTTTGACAGAAGGATGAAAAGGCTCCTAAGTGCTGATAACTGATCCGCAGTCAGTTTGGTATTTTGATATTTGGTATTTATGGTATTCAAGTTTTTTTAATGGTTTAACAAGTTAATGATCCACTGTGTTTTATTTAGGTTCCTAGTGATGGACATAGATATGATTCTCACACAGATGTTTTTATGATTTTATAATCACTTGAATGAATGAGTCTGTCTTGTCATAAACACAGAATGAGCCCTATGTATTTACCTGAGATGCAGATCCTCTATTTGGAGGCGGCCATGTTGCACCTGTGTTTTTTCAGTTGCAGACAATGAACTAATTTATCACCATTTGAGTTATGATGATAAATGAAGGCAGCAGTAGTTTCCTCCATGTCATAAACGGGTGTTGATAGGCAGGGGGTGATGAGGGGTTTTACTTTGCATCATGCAACTTCACTACTGGAAGCCATTAAATCCTATACACTTCCTCATTAATAATGATGCAGTGTTCAATCAAGTTGGACAAGTGTGTAGTGCCAGAGTATCGGGTCATATCAGACTGCGGGGACTTTGCAGATATATTGAGCAAGCCTCGGTTTCCAGGAAGTAAAATGCTGATGAAATGCTGCAACAGTGTCACGATTAACCACCTATGTTATCCGCTCATGGATAAATGCTGCCTTCAATGATTGTGGTTTTGATTACATTTCTTAAAAACCACAATTAATCTTGGCAGTTATCTTTTCATAATTCATGGATGTTTTCGTTAGATGGTAATGAGTACAATTATATATGCAATACACTGGTGTATTCTGTCCTTATGTGCACTCCCCTAAAAAGGTGGAGTCTGCTGAAATTCTTTGGAAGAAGCCAGAGTTGGAATAGCACGATCCTCTCAGACCTCAAAGCTTCAGCAGCTTTCCTCTTTTCAAACCCTCTTTGACTCTCATCATCTTTTCCACCTGTTTTAGTGTTGACCAGGATCAGTTGTGGATAGTTATAGCTTTTGTTTTTTTCTGTCGAGCTCAGCTGCAAATGCACCCAGGCACTGGAACCTAGTCATGCCAGAGTCCATCATAAGGATCACATTAATGGATTATATAAAGATTGTTTTATTTTTCTGCATGGGGCGGCATGGATGTGGTTCTCTGACCAACCAACTACAAACCTCTAACAGCATCTGTTGAGCGTTTGTTGTGACAATCCTGACAGTGGTCTCTCCATCACCGTCTGATTTGTGGAGTCATTGTCTGTCCATCAGTCTCTGCCATTTTAAAGGATTTTAAACAAGATTATTAAGGGACTACTTTTTTTTTTTTTTTTGGCATGAACATGATTGTTTATTCACCAAGCAAATGAGTCGTGTATGTATTGTGGTGCTTGATGACGAGGGTCCGGAATTCCCATTACGGTCCAAGGTCTCCAAGGTCTGCATGAATGCTTATTGTTTTCTCAACTTTTGCTGTTTTGAATCTGACACGTTCTCTTTTCTTTTACAGCCTGCTTTGCTGAAAGCTATTTTCAATGTGGACCCAGATGAAGTACGCTCACTCATATTCAAGAAAGAGGATGTGAATGCACAGGTAATCCCAACAGTCTACATCAATTTCCTCCCTTTATTGCTATATTTGAAAACAACATCCTAATGATCTTCTGAAAGGCTTTGCACAACTTTATGAATTAGTGATGGCAGGGAACAAACAGCACATTGTTGGTTTTAACAGTTCCCTCCCCAGGATCTGGTTCTGCTCATTTTATTGCATTCCTCGGAGTTCATTTTGTGAGAGTGTTTGTTTCAAAATATGGCTGTTATGTGTTTGCTTTTTTCACGGGAACCGTTCAATGACTGAATTTATTTTTCACCCCTTTTCTGACATAACTTTGCAGCTGTTATCAGTTAAAAGCTATTTTTCCTTTCTAGAATTGTAACGGCACGAACGGCAGAGAGAAACATTCTGGGTCCAACAGATCAGGGCCACGTTTTCCAGTATTAAACCGAGAAAGAAAACATTTCAAGCTGTGTTGCCTCTTTTTAATCCCGGCCGTGTTTCTCTGCTCACACGTACACAGGACAATGAGAAACGGACTCCATTGCATGCTGCTTCCTATCTCGGAGATGCAGAAATCATAGAGCTGCTGATTCTTTCAGGTATGGTTTTTTAAAAGAGGCTTATATGTTAACAAGTTCAAGTCAAATACAACCGTATTGCAAATGGTTGACACAATATGTTACGGTATGGCTAAAATGATGCCAAATTTGGACACATGGTACCTCGTATTCAAATCTAGTCAAACCTCAGATCTAGGGAATCATCAGCAACGTACAGTATAACCTTTATAAGAGCATACATTGTGATTCTGCAATAGATCTCACTGCTTATGTGGCCAGATGTTGCATCTGCGTTCAATATTGTGAAATATTTCATATGCACCCTATACAGTCTGCTTTTCCGTGCAAGTGCAAATATTATAGGAGAGTCAAAAGACGTAAAAACGTGTTGAAATGTTGGACCAGGCACAATTTAATCATGACCTTAAAAACAAGTCTCACAGCCAATGTCCTGTGACTCGCAGGTGCCAGAGTAAATGCCAAAGATAACAAGTGGCTCACTCCTCTGCACCGGGCCGTGGCCTCCTGCAGCGAGGTATGTGAAGTGCTCGACTATTATTCTTTTCGTCATGTTTACGTGTTACACATTCAAACGGAGGCGGCATACGTCTTAAAGTGGTGACTTCTTGCAGGAGGCTGTCCAAGTTCTGCTGAAACACTCTGCTGATGTCAACGCCCGAGACAAGAACTGGCAGACTCCACTTCACATCGCTGCGGCCAATAAGGCCGTGCGCTGCGCCGAAGCCCTGGTCCCGCTGCTCAGTAATGTGAATGTGTCAGACAGAGCAGGTCGGACAGCGCTGCACCACGCAGCCTTCAGCGGCCACGTGGAGGTAAGATTAAACTGTCAAAGTGAACTGTTCGATTACAGCGTCAAAATGTCAGCCCAGGCACCTCATATTGCGGTGGCCATGTCCTTTATACAAAATGTTATTTCTCCTTGCCAGAGCTCTTTTTTTCCTTTTTTATTACCCAAAGTTATTGCAATTAAAAGTTCACTTCTTAATTTTCCTGTCTCTGAATCCAGTCAGAAATCATTCAAAGTAGAACAAACTGAATTGCACTCTCATACATATGCAGACTGTCGTCCTCATCGCTTAAATAATTACATATAGCAGCAAGTCATTTAAAAGGTGAAATAAAAAGTTTAGCCTTCCATTTTTTCTCTTTAAAAAATATATTGCCCTCTTTCAACATCTTAAAACATATCTGTATGTTTTAACAGCAGGAAAACCTCTCTTTCCTTAGATAGGAGACTCTGATAGTCTTTGTTCCTTTGATTCTTCTCACTTCCTCTTCTCATCTTACATTCACACTACAGTCAATGAAGCCCACAGTATTTATTATTCGTCTCAGCAGAATTTGATTCTTCTGTCGACTGCACTCTTAACAAGTGCTGAGACTGCCTAGTATTATTAGTATTTATTTATTTATAACTTCATGGATGGACATATGACATTACTTATCACCAAAAGTAAAGAGGATTGGTGCTGACAGTGTCCACACTCTGTCCTGTCATGTTTTAAAACCTGAATCATCTCATATTGATAGATAAGATATGATCCTCCCCACAAAAGAGCACGAACTACGTATACTATTGTCAATCCACCACAATAGGCTTGATGCTGGGCGTGTTACTGAGCTGACAGGAAGTGTTTCTGCTTGCCCCTTAGATGCGTAAAACAGTGGACATTGTACCATTTAGTATACAGGACAAGTGAACAATAGCCCCAGTTTTGCCATGTTAAGATGTGTGAGATGAAAACAGCCAACATGCCACTTTAACTCTTCCTGTGAAACTGTCAGAGCACTTATCTAAACACAATTCTTTCCCTTAACAACAAATAAAGCTGTTTGTTCTTTGTCCACTGTGTAAGTTTTACATTCTATTTTAAGCTAAGCTAAAGCTTAAGCCTTTGCTGCACTGGTGTCAGGGGAAATCATGATTAGATAGGTCTATATAAACAATCTGTTTTTGCGAAAACAATTACCCAATTCCAAATAACTTGACACACGGAGAAACCACAGCTTAACAATAAAGCAGCTCTCCAATGAACCAGTCATAACTTGTTCAGGCAATTACAAATTTACTCATAGTCACCTGTTCCCACATGGTTGTGGAGTGATACTGCAGGCAGTCAAAACATAAACTATGTTTACACAGAAGAGGACAGCCTCAGCACAAACAAAGTTTATCCAATCACAAGGTTGCATTCAAATCCCAATCCCAGGTTAAAGCACATCGATGCAGAAAAGATATCCAAAGGCAGTTTACATGGGTTCCTTGTTACTAAGATGGTTGTTGGTATTGAGCGTTTGTTTAAGATCAAAACGTTTCCATCTACAATTGCTTATATATTTAAATCCATGTGAAGGATTGTCTAAGTCACAAGACAAACTGTACGCATGTATGCGGTGATAACCAGAGTATTAATGTCTTGGATTAAAGCCCAGGATTAAAGCATTTTCACCATATACACACTGTGGTTGCCGCTCTGGCTCAATTCCAGAAGATTCAACAGTGTTCAGGTTGTTTCCTCCCTTGACATATTTCCTAAATTCTCCTCTTTCTGTTTGTTGTTGCTGTTAGATGGTGAGGTTGTTGCTCTCGAGAGGAGCAAACATAAACGCCTTTGACAAAAAGGACCGCCGTGCAATCCACTGGGCAGCCTACATGGGTAAGAAATAAATCACAGGGTCTCTACCTCAAGCTATTGATTATAATCTCAACTGTTGGAACTCACCCAAATACAATTCAGAATTTAAATGTGCACTCGTAAAAACATCCATGAGTAATCCTGCATACTGGTCCCTAAATGAGAGAGAGAGACGTTTTGCTCATTTTCTTTCCATACTTCCTATCAAGGTTTGATTTCATCCGTTACATTTCAGAGTATCATTTTTTAGTGTTGTCAATGTCTGAATTAAGAAGACCAAACCTTGATGCTATCATTGTGGTACTGTGCTGTGAATAAAATCCATTGTGCACCAGGAATGAATATGACTTGATAGAAATGATTTTTTTTAAATCCTTCTCTTGTCTTCAGGACACATAGAAGTGGTGAAGCTGCTGGCCTCTCATGGAGCCGAGGTGGCCTGCAAAGATAAGAAATCCTACACCCCCTTACACGCGGCAGCCTCCAGTGGAATGATTAGTGTTGTCAAATACCTCCTGGACTTGGGGGTGGATGTAAGTTACACCCACAAGCTCACTGGCATCTTAGGATGTGATCATGGGAGAAGTGTTTTATTTTTTTGAAAAGCAACTCAGCAAAAGCCTCTCTTATTTTGGGTTCTCTTGTTTAGAATTGTCACAACTACTTTCCGTTTATCTTGCTGTCCAGATCAATGAGCCCAATGCGTATGGCAACACGCCACTTCACGTGGCCTGCTACAACGGGCAGGATGTGGTGGTGAATGAGCTCATTGAATGTGGCGCAAACGTCAACCAGGTGAACGAGAAGGGCTTCACGCCCCTGCATTTCACCGCCGCCTCGCGCCATGGGGCGCTCTGTCTTGAACTGCTGGTATGCAACGGGGCCGACGTCAACATCAAGGTCAGCTGTCCTTCATTGATTTGTATGGGTGCTCTGTGTATGTATGTATGTATGTATGAGGTAATCATTCGATGACTAATCCTGTAACACCACCATGTTTTTGTTTGGCTCCAGAGTAAAGACGGTAAGACTCCTCTCCACATGACGGCCATCCACGGGAGGTTTTCGAGATCTCAAGCAATCATTGAGAATGGTGAGTAATCTCTGACCTGTGCGGCCTGAGTGGACGTTTTCAATTAAATGCTCTTTCAGCTAAGTGTTTGTTTGTCTCCTCCCCGAGGTGCTGAGATCGACTGTGAAGATAAAAACGGAAACACGCCACTGCACATTGCTGCCCGATACGGACACGAGCTCCTCATCAACACTCTCATCACCAATAGAGCTGACACAGCCAAGTAAGTGAGGCAGAGTCTGCACCTTTTTCAGCAACTGTTCCAACACAGTGGAGAGAGGGCTTTCTTTTTCAATCTCTCCAAAGCTGACAGGTATTGACTGTTATGCAACTGATACGCATTGTTCCGAGCTATCTATAGAATGTTCCTGGCCTGAGTTTAGTATCAGTGCTATTCGAGTGATACTGGATAAAGGGACGTGACTGTGTATTTTTTATTTTCCAGACGAGGGGTTCACGGGATGTTCCCTCTCCATTTGGCTGCTCTCAGTGGATTCTCAGACTGCTGTCGAAAGCTCCTGTCTTCAGGTGAGCAGATCTCTGCTGTGACATCAACCCAATACAACTAAATATTGTACGATTCTTCTCATCATCTTTTCCTCTCCACAGGCTTTGATATTGATACTCCCGATGACTTTGGAAGAACGTGTTTACATGCTGCAGCTGCTGGAGGGTACGTTCGCCGGACTTCAAATCAAGTGTGTTAAATGCACTATGTGCACGTTGGCGACATCTTCTGGAGAAGTTGCAGCGGAGTACCCCTCACCACTCTCTTTGGAGCGTGTAGGAGAACCTACATGCCTCCAGTTATCATCCAAATTCTTTTGGTTTAGTTTAGTCCATTCTGGTCACTCACTGAAAACAACAAGAGCCCCTGTAAAGGTTACCTGCTCTAGACGTGATATGTATATAGAAAGGGCTCATTCTAGGGAACTGGACACAACAACTACTAAAACCTATGGTCAAATTATTTTTATATTCCTGTTCTACAAACAAATGAAAATTCTTTCACTTAGATTTTACTCACTGCCGCTTTTAAACCAAGTTTAAAAGCTGCAACTAAAACACCTCATAAATCTCTTTCCCCCCCTTTAGAAACCTGGAATGTCTCAATCTTCTCCTCAACACGGGGGCAGACTTTAATCGGAAGGACAGCTTTGGCAGGTTTGTACCACTCACCGTTGGATCTGTGTCTGGAGTTTGTTTTGATCTCTCAAATTTGAACAGTGAACTGAGTCGTGTTTGCTTTTCCAGGACCCCGCTGCACTACGCTGCCGCTAACTGTAACTACCAGTGCCTGTTTGCTCTGGTGGGCTCAGGGGCCAGCGTCAACGACCTGGACGAACGCGGCTGCACCCCCCTCCACTACGCCGCCGCCTCCGACACAGATGGAAAGTCAGTAATTCGTGAAAGGATAAATCAGTGTATTAATGGAAGTGTTGGCGGTGTTGGGGGGCGGGTTGTGTTTCGAAGGTTTGCTGGATGAAAGCTGCACTTGCATTATGGGTTATGCTAAGTAACGCTTCAAAGATCTTTGTTTCCTTGACGACAGCCTCTTTGTCATGTGCACAGGTGCCTGGAATACTTACTGCGAAACGATGCAAATGCAGGGATCCGGGACAATCAGGGCTACAACGCTGTGCACTATGCATCGGCATACGGACATCGTCTCTGTTTGGAGCTGGTGAGAACTTCACTCTAGTGCAATCCTGTGTGCATAACAGGCAGCGTCTCCATGGTAATGTTTTTTATCAATGCTGTCCCTCCAATTTTGTACAGATTGCAAGTGAAACACCTCTAGATGTGGTGAGTAGAGATTTTAACTTCCTTCATTTTTGTGTGATTGGGATTTTTAACTTAAATGACTGGCCTTGAATTACCAGGCTCTAAGAGTCACAAACGATTTTCCCAACTCCTAGGGCCCAGATGTGCACAAGCACAGCTGAGAATCCGATTGCTCAGTTACTCAGTTAAAGCTTTAAAGGTCGAATGTGTGAGATTCAGGTTTAGGCAATCTATTGGCAGGAATTGAATACAAATAAACCACATGATGGTTATGTTTTCATGCTTTGAAATCAGCTGAATTTATAGTTTATTGTTTTTGTGACTCAAGCCCGGGCCTTCCATTCCACTCATGACACAGAACCAGAATGACTCTCCTGAGTGAGCTTGTAATAGTTATTCGATTCTTGTTCCCACCTGCTCATAGACTATAAGTATGAACTCAGTGCATTGTAAGTGATTATATGAGGTGCAGTTACCAACTCCTATCATGTGTTCAGGTAATGGAAACCTCAGGGACGGACATCCTGAACGATTCTGACGTCAGACCCCCCGTCAGTCCCTTGCACCTCGCTGTGAGTAGTAAATATCATCGGTAGTAGTTTGATCAGCACCCGCAAGCCTCTTACATGAACTTAGTCATGGCAAATGAATCTTTCAGGCCTACCATGGTCACCACCATGCGATGGAAGTGCTGGTGCAGTCTCTGCTGGATCTCGATGTTAGAAACACCCAAGGACGCACACCTCTAGACCTGGCGGCTTTTAAGGGCCATGTCGAGTGTGTGGACGTCCTAATCAACCAAGGAGCCTCCATCCTTGTCAAAGACTTCGCCTTGAAACGGACCCCCATTCATGCTGCAGGTGTGGACCTCATAACGTCACCTTTTAAGTTGACCTACCTTTGACGGTTAAGAGCTGCGCGCAGTATAATAACATGTAATAATGGAGGTCAAATCTTTTGCAGCTACCAACGGTCATTCAGAATGTTTGCGTTTGCTGATTGGAAATGCTGATCTTCAAAGCGCAGTAGACATTCAAGATGGGAATGGACAGTGAGTGAAATTCAACTTTGACATCACTTTTTAGTTGTTTTCTAAATGAATTGTTGACATTAATTCCTCCTGTCTCTCAGAACACCTCTGATGCTGTCGGTCCTAAGTGGACACACAGATTGTGTGTATTCTCTGTTAAATAAGGGAGCCAGTGTAGAAGCCAAAGACAAGTGGGGGAGGACGGCGCTGCATAGAGGAGTAAGAACAATTCTCCGTTTCCACAAATGTTTGCATGGAACTCTTGATATTTGCAGTACAGAGATTTAGCCTTCGACTCTGCCTTTTGTAATAATCGACTCAAAAGGGGTAAAGAAAAAAAACCTTGCTTCAGTCTGTATTTTGTCAAATATTTGTAAAACCTGCCTTGGTTTTTTCAGGCAGTGACCGGACATGAGGAATGTGTGGAGGCCTTGCTTCAGCACAGCGCCAACTTCCTGGTGCGAGACTGTAAAGGGCGGACACCAATCCACCTGTCAGCAGCGTGTGGACACACTGGGGTACTGGGAGGCCTGCTGCATGCTGCCCAATCACTGGACTCTCTCCCTGTCCTAACAGACAGCCACGGCTACACCCCACTGCACTGGGCCTGCTACAATGGTACACAGCAGATTAGAGGACATATTAAAAAAACCATCAATACAGTTTGGGCAATGCTTAGCTGAGTAAAGTGAAGTGTAAATGTGAAGTAGATCTAACCTTTGGTTTTCTGTGTTTCCTGCTTGTTATACTTTATTTTTCTCTTGCCCTCTCTGACTGTGGGAGCTCAAAAGGAAGCGCCCAGAGATGAAGGCTGACGCTTATTGTTGCCGTCTTCCTTCTGTCCTGTAGGTCACGATACGTGTGTGGAGGTTCTGCTGGAACAGGAGGTTTTTCACAAGGCCGAAGGAAATACATTCAGCCCCCTCCACTGTTCTGTGTAAGCATCTGCTGGCAGCCACTCTTGGAACTGACGTAGGAAACAACAGTACCCTTAACACATTGAATCAATATCTGTCTGCTCGTCTACAGGATTCATGATAATGAAGGTGCAGCTGAGATGCTGATAGACACTCTGGGTCCTGCCATAGTCAATTCTACAGACAGTAAAAGCAGGTATTTGTGGTTGCCTGACGATGTGTACAGCCATAACTGTTCCATGACACGGGGTGGCTTGATTTAAAATGATTTGATTTTTGCACGTGTGCAGGACACCCCTGCACGCCGCAGCCTTCACCGACCACGTGGAGTGTCTCCAGCTGCTCCTGAGCCACAACGCTCAGGTCAACAGTGTCGACACCACGGGGAAGACGCCGCTCATGATGGCTGCGGAGAACGGACAGACCAATGCTGTTGGTACGAGAGCTTTTCTGCTTAGACAGCAGAGTGGGAACTGATGATTGGGCCATGAGAGAATCAGTAAACGATGCTGTATCGAATTAATTATGACTGTTGTGTTTCAGAGCTGCTGGTGAGCAGTGCAAAAGCTGATCTCACCCTACAGGATGCTGTGAAGAACACTGCACTCCACCTGGCCTGCAGTAAGGTGTGTATGACCACATGGTGGCACTGTTCTCCAATTCTTTAGCAGGGAATGTACAGCATTTTCTCTAGCTTGTGAGTTGTAGTAATGTGTGTAGTATAGTCATGTGTATATACATTTCTATTTTCCATAAATTCATACTGCAGTTTTAATTCATGTTGTACTGTACTTGTTTTCCTCAGGGACATGAAACCAGTGCCTTGTTGATATTGGAGAAGATTACAGACAGAAACCTCATAAATGCCACTAACGCCGCCTTACAGACGTATGTATCGCCTGCATTGCACTAGTCTTTTGTCTCTTGTTGCATCTGAGTAATGGGCAGGAGTTAAAGTGTTTGTAGATAATGTGAAGGTCTGAATTATTCATGTAAACATCATGAACAAATTGAAAGATATTGATTTGACTGTTTGTTTTAAGGCCTCTACATGTGGCTGCAAGAAATGGTCTAACTGTGGTGGTGCAAGAGCTGCTTGCGAAAGGAGCCAGTGTACTTGCAGTGGATGAAAATGGTAAATACACAACAGTTGTCCTTTTTCTATATTCTATATCCTTTCACTGTTCTTTAATTAATCTCCAAAGTCTCGGGTCCGGACCTCTCTTATTCGACGGATCTGCTGTTCTAATATTCAGTCAGGGACTTTAAAGTCTTAAAAGGCTTGAATTTGTCAAGTGAAAAAACAAGGCCTTAATCTGTGTTCAGATAAGAGTTTTGAAAAAAAATTCAGAAGTTGATAATTGTCTTTGACACAAGCACAGGTTTGTTAAAACCATTGTTCGTGATGTCGCATTCTATATTATTGAACCATTATTTTTTTAGTAAAACAAATGTGTATCCGTCTCAATATTGTCCTAAACTTAGCTCGCCAAAACAGCTCGTGTCTCACTAGTGCTCTGTGGTCCCAGGTTACACACCCGCCTTGGCTTGTGCCCCCAACAAAGACGTGGCAGACTGCCTCGCCCTCATCCTGGCCACCATGATGCCTGTGTCCCCCTGCACCCCGGCGCCCACCCTCCCCTTCAGTGCCATTAACCACTACACCACCAGCCCCTCCAAGAGCGTCACTTTCGACAGCCTGCCCGTGCTGCGCAGCGAGCACAGCTCCTACTGCAGCTTCAACAACATCGACCATCACGAGGGCTTCTACAAGGACGAGGAGCTCAACGACTCAGACTCAGAGACGTACTGAGGGGACAGCAGGAAAGAGAGCGAGAGAGAGTGAGAGAGCAAAGCATAAACACACACTGTGTCTTAAAAAGAAATCACCCACCGCCAGCTTTGGAGGGCAGAGGAGGAGAGAAGCCCTCACAGGAGCCTTAAGAATCGTCGCGCCCCCCCCCCCCCCCCCCCCCCCCCCCCCCCCCCCCCCCCCCCCCCACCCCCACCCCCACCCCAACAGAACATGAAAGCAAAAGGAGGGAGGAGGTGCAGCAGGCTGGCCCCACACTCATCCAGACCTCATCCAGCACTAGGTGTCCTTCCAGCTGATACTGGACCTCAGTAACCGCTGCTTTACCAACACTGACTCGCCGAGTGCTTGTTGGGCAGACGGTGGCGTTTGTACGGCAATAAAATGCTGAGGAGGGATGGTAGCACTTCGCAGAGAGCTAAACTGACAGGGACCAGAAGACGTGGATGCATTTTAACCCAGTTTTTACTGTGTACATGAGATTGAGGATTATTTGGGTTAATCATTGACTTATCAGAGGGGCTCTGGGGAAGAGAGATTTCCTTTTTGAAATTGAGGAAAAGACCGCACACTACGTTTGTCTGAATACGCTTGTACTTCAAATCTGTAAGTCATACAGGGGTAAAATCATTTATTTTTTTGAGATCAAAATTTTAATATTCCCATGTTCATGTCTTAAACTCCCTATCCTCTAAAGAAAACAAATCTGACTTTCTGACCTGAATAATTTAATGACATTTGATATGTGCAACAGGTTATTTTTATGTTGCTCAACCTTTCCTTTGTATACTGACCTGTCCACTGCAGTTTAGTCTTTCAAGAATAAATTATTTGTGTACGTTTGGTTCCTATTTATGTGTTTATTTTGTGCCTTCATTAGTTATTGAGCGCAGATGGGTGTGTAGAGGCAGCTGTGATGCACACTAGGTAAGTAACGGAATGACTTTAAGAAGCACTGATCCAACACTGAGCCACCTGACGCTTGGCTGTGTGAGGAGTAACACTGTAAACCAATGACGCGACGGCTATGATTTTCTTCTGTTTGAATGATTTTTCTTTTTTGCTCTTATAGTAGTCAATGTTTGTTGACAGGTTTTGCTTGCTTTAACTTCAGATTTTAAAAAAAGAAAAGAAAAACCACTCAATTCAATCGTGATTCAAAACTCCCTCTCTGTCTGAAATCACTTCGACTGGAAATATGTACAATAACATTCGCTAGCTTCATTAGAATGGAAAAGATGTTTTGTTTCTTTTCCGTGCTTTTTCTTGAGGGATGAAACTAGCATGTATATAAAAATTGTGACTGTGAATTCAAAGCCCCAGTGGATTCTTTCATTACTGAGATTGCTGTATATTTTATGAGTAATAAAGAAATGAGTTATTTAATAATGAACACGAGTCTTTATGGAGTATTGCCTTCTGTTCCAAAGTGTTTGGTTGAGTTCTAGCCTTAGCAGCAATTCACTCAATGAGTAACGTCTGAGCTTCCTCTGGTATAACAGTCCTGAATGTCTGCAGCTAAACAAACACTTTCATCACGGTTGTACTTCTCACTAAAAACTGTCAATGAGTTATTTTGTTGTTGAATTTCAGGAGGGGCATCTTCCACATCTAATTGTATGAATGTTATATTCATTTGTTAGATTTTATAGAATTATATGACAGAGAAATTGACAACATCAGATCCCCTTAAAGACGGAATAATGTTTATAATGTAAAGTTCTATTTTAATTTGATCAATAAAGTACATTACTTTAATCAATTTTCATCTTAAGTGTTTTAAATGTAAAATGTTGATTTATTATTATCATCAAGATTATAGCTCATTATTATCACATCTTATTAGTAGTTGTAGAGTGCTATTTGATAACGTTGATATTGTTATATATAGTTAATATGTTACTATGGGGGAAAATAGGTTAAAAAATGTAACTTGATGACGTAGAGACTAAAAGGTGTAAAATGTATAAATACAGTTAATTATAAAAATGGGTTATAGAGGTAACAACAAATATCGTATTCCTCTTTAAAGCCATCATGGAATACAATTAGTGGCAGCGTTATTATGATGAGCGGTAGTTTGTTCGTGACGTCATTCCAGTCCCCCTCCTCCCCACATGATTGGCTGGTAAGCCGGAAGTGTAACACTGGCGAAGTTTGTTGTCCGTGGGTCCGTTTCTGACAGGTAGTGGGACGTGTTCGACATTTCTTAGGAGACATGGAGGAAGTGACAGGAGCTCAGCTGGTCGCCGAGTCTTTGAAAGCTCAGGTAAAAAGCACAGAAGAAGAAGAAGAGGCGTGTCTGTAGTAAACAATGACCCGCTGCAGCAGCTGTGTCAAAGTTCATGTGCCGCGCTGTCCTGTGTAATAAACCTGTACTACTCTGTAATACACCTGTTAATAATCACATTTACACCTTAAAGCCGCGTGTTTACGTTTCTTTATAGGGGTTTGTTTACATGTGCTGTTTCTCTACAGAAAGTGGAGTATATGTTTGGTATAGTGGGAGTTCCAATCATCGAAGTGGCCATGGCTGCTCAGGCTGCTGGAATCAAATATGTGGGGATGAGAAACGAACAAGCGGTAAAGACGCATCATATTGTGTTATTATAATAATAATAGTTATTCTTCTTATAATACACTAGTGTTTACCTGCAGATATCATTCATATGATGTATATATATATGTATATATGTGTGTGTGTGTGTGTGTGTATATATATATATATATATATATATCTCCAACTTTCTGCAGGCATGTTATGCAGCCTCTGCCATTGGATACCTCACAGGCAGGTAAGACATGGAGCGAGTGAGCAGATAAGGTGGGATCAGGAAAGAACAGCAGCTGTTTGATCTCTGTGTGTTTGTCATGTGTCTGACATGTTAGTGTTGTGTTGTGTTGTGTTTCCAGACCAGCTGCCTGTCTGGTGGTGTCTGGACCTGGACTCATCCATGCTCTGGGTGGGATGGCCAATGCCAACATGAACTGCTGGTATGACTCCATAAATTACAATGGGTTGTCGGGGGGGGGGGGGGGGGGGGGGGGGGGGGGGGGGCAAAACGTGTCAATATATAAATATCAATATATCAGTGTCAAAGGGGAGGATGAGATGAGAGGTGTTAAGCTGCAGCATGCCATGTCACCACAAGGTATCACCAGATCCTATATGACGAAGTTTGAAGTAGATCACCTGTTATGCCTCCTTCTATGTTTGCACAATTCATAGACACACATAAAATACAAAGTCATTTGCAATAATTTGTGATGTTCTTTTATTGCCCGACCCTGGATGTTGACTTTTTGCGTTTATACTTTTTGTCTAGTTTGCCATCATAAGATGAAATAGTCTGTATTCACACACCATTTTAAGAAAAAAGAATCAAACTATCTTCATAAGAGTGGAAATTGACAAGTTGTCTCCTGTGCTCAGGCCCGTGGTCGTCATCGGAGGCTCCTCCGACCGAAACCAGGAAACTGCTGGAGCCTTTCAGGAGTTTCCTCAGGTAAAACACACCTTCATTGTGCACTAGATTATTGCTCATTCACGCAATATATTTTTTTGTTATTTCTCACTAGGTGGAAGCCTGTCGCCTTTACAGCAAGTTCTCTGCCCGACCCAGCAGTCTGGAGGCCATCCCCTCAGTGATAGAGAAGGTAACATCTTAACCTTTAATACGTATCACAGATGTACGTGACAGAGACGCGGCGGAAACGTCCCCTGTGCTCCCTTTTGCAGGCCGTCCGCACCAGCATGTATGGGCGACCAGGTGCTTGTTACGTGGACATAGCAGGCGACATGGTCAACGATAAAGTTGACACGAGCAAAGTCAGGTTGTTGTCGTTCGCAGATCCCGCCGTTCCACTCTCGCGTGAAGACGTGTTGATAGGAGTGTGTGTTGCTCCTGCAGAGTCGTATCCTGCTGTCCTCCTCCACCCGTGAGCTTGGCTGACGGCGCTGCCATCAGAGAGGCCGTGTCGGTGCTGAAAGCAGCTCAAAGACCCTTAGTCATCGTTGGCAAAGGTACTTTTGGTATTTTGAAAAAAAAAAGCCATGTCTTTCCCCCATTTCTGCTGAATGTTGTTTCGTTACCTTGTTGTTACGATGTATGAGCGTTGTCGTGTCCAACAGGAGCGGCGTATGGACGTGCCGAAGTGGCTCTGAGGGAGTTTGTGGAGAGGAGCGGCTTGCCGTTCCTGCCGACGCCCATGGGGAAGGGAGTGCTGCCTGACGACCACCCCAACTGTGTGGCTGCTGCCCGCTCCAGGTCAGACACCCGGAATATAGGAGGCTGTGTGAATCCAAAAAGATCCCACTCCGTCGTTTTTAGTCACATCGAGTGGTGAAGTGAAAGGTTGTAGCAGAATGCCCAGGAGAGCCAAGGGTGCGTTATCATTAAAACTGAAAAAGGTGTTTACGTGGCAACATGGCAGCCTCAGTAGAGAGGACCTGCTCCTGATGCTCATTCTATGGTCACACGCACAATACTTTTCATGTGTTGGTGACTATACTGTACACTCATCATGAAAACATCAGTATTCGTTTTATCTTTCTAAATCTTCACACATGACCCCTTGACCTGTTGTTTTGCTCTTGCTCCTCTGCCACGAAGAGCTCTTCTCCAGGCTGATGTTGTCGTCCTGCTCGGAGCCAGACTCAACTGGATTCTGCATTTTGGTCTTCCACCCAGATTTGGCCCTGATGTCAAAATCATCCAGGTTTGTCAATGAGCAGTTTCAATATGTTTACAGAGCGAATGGTGTTTTCACAAAGATCATCAGCTGTATGACGATAACATGACACCGTTGTGCTCCGGTTGCAGGTTGACCTTTGTGCAGAGGAGATGGGAAACAACGTGAGTCCCGCCGTTGCTCTCCTGGGAGACGTCAACGCTGTTGTCACTCAGGTGAATGGAGTGCGCGGAGCTGCATTAACGCCCGTGTCTTTGACCTTTGACCTTTAATTCATCGTGTGATTCTTTGATTGTCTTTCAGCTCCTGACATGTGTGGCTAATGACGCTTGGAAATATCCCTCTGACACACAGTGGTGGGGCACCCTGAAGGAGAAGATTGCTGCCAACGCTAAAATCTCCAAGGTGACGTTCGACTCTTTAATGAGAAGCTGATGACACTAAAAGAGGAGTTTCACACGATCTCGGTCCCTCTTCTCTCCACAGGCTCTGGCTCTGACTCCGACGTTACCCATGAACTACTACACGGTGTTTCACCACGTCTCCCAGCTGCTGCCGCGCGACTGCATCATCGTCAGCGAGGGGGCAAACACCATGGACATCGGACGCACAATGCTGAACAACTACCTCCCTCGGCACAGGTTGGCATGACACGTACAGGACTCGTCTCGTCCACCCTTTGGTTCAAATTCCTCACTCTAATTGTGTTTCGCTGTCCGTAACAATGGGCAGGTTGGACGCCGGGACATTTGGGACAATGGGAGTGGGTCTTGGATTTGCGATCGCTGCAGCAGCCCTCGAGAGGAGCGAGGGCAAAGGCAGAAGAGTCGTCTGCGTGGAAGGGGACAGCGCCTTCGGGTTCTCTGGCATGGAGGTTGAAACCATGTGCCGGTAGGTTTGTTCCTTACTTTGTAGTTTGGTATTTTTGTTGAACCTCCTGTTAAGTACTGATTTCACATATTGGGTTTCTGATAGGTACAACCTCCCTGTGGTGATTATAGTGGTTAATAATAACGGTATATACAGCGGCGTGGATCCAGAGACGTGGAAAGAAATGGCCAAAATGGGAGATCTGACCTCGATGTGAGCCAAGTGATCGCACGTCATCGAATACAACACCTTCACGTGTGTAACGAAAGGAGTCTTAAAGGGATTGTGTCACCTGTCAGAGCCCCACCTGTGACCCTCCTGCCCGAGGCTCGCTACGATGAGATCATGACAGCGTTTGGAGGTCGAGGATTCCTGGTGCGGACGGCGGAGGAGCTGCGGAGTGCCTTGGAGCTGAGCTTGAGTGACTGGGAGAGGCCGAGTCTCCTCAACGTGCTGATCGACCCGTCCTCGGACAGGAAGCAGCAGGTACAGTGCCTCTCTCCTCCCACACAGTATGTATGTTTTAGTTTGATATAATAAGTGTATAATGTTTAATGGTAAGTCTAAAGGGCCTGAGTGGTCCTCAAGGTGGAAATACCACCAGTCATGCCCCCTGGTGGCTGAGGATGTAATCGATGCTTGGAATGCTGCGATGTTGCTTCCTTTTTTTGTTTTTGTATGTTTTGTACGTGTGTGTATGTGTGTGTGTGTGTGTGTGTGTGTGTGTTCTATATGAATCACCTGAATTAGTGAAGAATAAGAGTTGGATGTGAGCCCCTTTAACCTCCTTATTCTGTACCTCCGCCCTCCCCCCCTCCTCTCCCATTTGAGACAGTAAACTGCATGTGCAGGTGAAGGTCCTATATTTAGTGCCTCTAACTAAATCACGGGATCCGCAGTTTATTTTTAAAAATTGAACCGCAATGGAATCGAAGAGGACAGGAGGGCAGAGCTCTTTGCCTCGTTCGCTCTCTCTCTCTCTCTCTCTCTCTCCCTCGTTCGCTCCCTCTCTCACTCGCGCTCTCTCTCACTCGCTCTCTCTCTCCCTCGCTCGCTCTCACGCTCTCTCACTCCCTCCCTGTCTCTGTCAGACACAATGCACTGAGTGTCCATCACAGTCTGAACAGCAGCACCAGTAGAAATCCCTGAATCAGAGATCTGTGGCCGTCTGTGATAATTATGCCGCGTTCAGCCGACAGAAAAGGAGTAACGTCAGCGGTTCTCCGTCGACGACTCACAATGAAAGCCACAATATTAAATGTCAATTCAAATGTCAAAAAGCTGATTGAAAATGGGTTCACAAAGTCCAGACAACCACAGCTGAGAAGTGGGTTAATTGCAGCCAATGTGGATGAGAGGTAGACTGAGTGCTGTAGTGCCTCACAACTCGCCCTAGTGGTCAAAAAGTGGCATTACAGGGTGGCCAGACCAGCTCTCTCTTATTAGTAAGATGTCCTTCGTTCACAGGTATAAAATCATCGCTTTATTTGAAGATAAGTCGATCGAACCATAATGGATGATAACACAAACTTTGTGTGATGACTTGAGTGACGCAGCTTTAAAGGTGACATTGGTGCCGAGAGCCCTTCAACAAACCGCCCGTTGTTTACGTGCCTCGTATTGGTAGGTCAGTGTGACTGACACGTCTTACCGAGCAGTAATCCAGACCCTCCAGGTGCATCATGGGACCCGTTGTATTCCACTCGCAATCCCTCCACCTCACTCCGACATGACCTTTCTATTTCAGGGTCCCCATAATTAGCCCTCCGTGTTTATGTTGAATGTATCCACGCAACCCTCCGCCGACATGTTTGAAGGTTGTATCCCGGGGCCGTAGCCATGGCGCTGAGCTCTCCGCCGCCGGGTTGCGTGAGAGCGGCGAGAAGGAGGAGTTGCGCTGCCGTCGTGGCTCGTCTCCTGACTGTCTGGTTTGAAGTCTTAGATAATGGCTGCGGACAAACTATTCTCTGTTCGCCAGCACAATGACCACATTTCACAAATTGAAGGTCAAATGGTTTTCCAGCATCCGTGAAGGTCTCAAAAAGCCCTTTACATGAAATGTCACCATCATCACTGAGGGTCTGATGTAATCGTGTGCTGTCTGTGTTCGCAGGACTTTCCGTGGCTCACACGCTCAAACTTATAGAGGAGACGTCTGCCTCCTCTCTGCTCCACAACACTGTCACCACAGCAGTGGACCTTTGCAGCCATTTTTGTTTCATGTGATTGTTTCCATGAAATAACGATGAACATTTTAAAAAAATTGATTCTTACAACATACAATCATTTTTATGGTAAATGGTAAAAATAACTCAACAATAAAAAAAAGATCTACACAATATATGATGAGCTCATCATTTTTTTCCCATAAGACTACAACCAGAATTAGCCCCAACTGTTATCGTGTCGGATAGTGCTAATTATAATTATAATTATACATGATGATATAATAATGACTATTTGCAGTGAATCTTTAAATTTGAAACACTAAATTCACATTCCGTGTGTTTACAGGATATAAACGTCTATGACACAAAGATTGTAAATCAACTTCCGAAGAAGCTGTCGATGGCTGTTGCCGTCTCTCTCACTAAACTTCTTGATTAAAGAAATGACTAATTGCCTGTTCAACTTCTCGCACCAAATGATCATGTGCAAACACAAATGCAAAGTCTCCCAGATTGAAAATATCCTTTTGTTCCAGGTGTGACAGTCTAATGAAATATCTGCCAGACGTTTGTCTCAGTGCTGTGGAATGTGATCACACAGACTGATCAAATACTCAGATGTGTGACTTTCCCATTCTTGTGCTTCACTCATGGATCGACAGTTTCTTTAGAGGTGTCGTGTGGGAATCTTGTGGAGACGTCGCATGTTGCAGCTGATAAAACCTGGCCTCACTCTTCCCTTCCCGAGGGTTTCAGGAGAACTCATGTCGGCCTTCAGTTGTCATCAAAGCTTTTCAGAGTTAAAGCTTTCGGATTCTGAAGGACTGAGAAACAACATGGCAGCCTTCTGAAAGAGGATCCACTCACTGTGTCAACACAACAGACTCGTTCTAGGGTAATGAACTCGCCAATTCATCCCTTCAGGGGATTGTAAATATTTTGAATTAAATTCCTGCCAATATCTCTCTATTGGGAATCCTACACTTTATTACTTTATTTTTTTTAGCTTGTTAACATAAGAGCTGCGCATTTTCCACGTTATTTCAGTAGACGCTCGCCGTGAAGTAACGTCTATATTTTCAGTTTTCTACAGCTCACTATATCTTAACAGCTGTGGCAGAGGGGATCTGTCCTCCGACCAAAGAGTGAGGAGTTTGATTCCCACATCCCCCCCATTCTGCATGCTGAGGTGACCTTGGGCAAGATTCCCACATTGTCCTATGAACTCATAGATACAAAGTGCTGCAAATAGATGCACAGTGTGAATGTTTGTGTGGCCGGGTGACTGTAAACGCTACTGTAAAGAGCTCTGAGGGGTTTTCAAGACTTGTTTGAGAGCTAAATAAATACAGACCATTCACCATTTACAGCCACTCACAGACATGGCTGCGTGGAATTTATTCCTGAATACACCAGATACACAAGTCAGTGCAGAAACACACTGACACAACCTGACCAAGGCGCCATTAGATGCACACACACACACACACACACACACACAAAAATCCCCTTTGTTTTGTGCCTTGACGGAGTTTCCCCCTGTGGCCCATTCAGTCGTACGTACATCTCCCCGTGGAGAGCGGTGCAAACAACAAAAGCCCCCCCACCACACCCCCCCTGCAGTTGTAGAGATCAAATATTGGCATACGGAGCAGCTGGCGGGCTGTCTCCTGTAATTTTAGAGCACACTGATGCGGAGGAAGGATTTAATGGGCATTGGTCAGCATACCCTCTTTCTGAGGGCGTACAGGAGACGGGAGCCGAGAGGGAGGGGGGAGGACAGTGAGGAAGGAAGGAAGGAAGGAAGGAAGGCAGGCAGCTTATGTGAGAGAGAGAGAGAGTGAGAGAGAGAGAGAGAGGGAAAGAGAGAGAG
>JAFBJT010004204.1:0-14738 GCA_016785325.1 Chascanopsetta lugubris | reverse complement strand
CTCCTCTTCCTCCTCTTCCTCCTCCTCCTCCTCCTCCTCCTCCTCCTCCTCTTCCTCCTCCTGGATGTTGTGCGACAGCCGTGGAGAGACTTGAGCAGTAACGGGGGCTTGAGTCCTCTTCATCTTTGACCCAGTTACTGTTGGAAGAGACAGAGGTGGGAGCACATGAAGAGCCACGCCCCTCCCCCCCCGCCCCCCCCGCCCCCAGGTCTCCTCCTCCTCCTGATCACCCAGACCATGACATCAGCTGTTACCGTGCGAGCATGTTTGCTCCTCATCGCCTCAACAAGGTTCACACTCGCACGATCACATCACTCATTTCAGTCGTAAAGTTCTAAAAACATGAAGATGGACAGGTTGGGTTAGAGATAAGAGCGCTTGTGATACTTCAGACTGTTACAGCCGGGGAGGCGGAGGGGGGGCACTAAGCCCCCCCCCCCCCCCGGAACACATCCCCCCCCCCCCCCCAAAAAAATCCACAAATCTTCTTCTTCTTCTCAGGAACCAACAGGTCGCGTAGCTTCACACATTCACAGCCATCCTCACCTTTGAATCAAAATCAAAACAAAGCAGTGACAGCTCACACAGCAGGGCTCCGACCCCTTCCACCCACGATGTGCGGCCCTGCTATCACACCCCCCCCCTCCCTTCCCTTCCCTCCCCCTCTCCCCCTCCCCCTCCTGCTACTATGAGAAATCTATTCTGTACACAAAGGCTTGAAACTGTTATGATCTTAAGAGTCGCTCACTGCACAGGGAAGGCTGGACTAGTCTGCAGCTGCTACAAAAATTTAAAAAAAAAAAGGGAGGGGAGGGGGGAGGAGCCTGTGGTCATTATACTGTATTTACTCTATTACCTCGTTATCCAGTCTCTCTGTCTTATACAGCATCAACAGTTAAACTTAACAGTGTAGGTGTAGTTTTCGCTGCGTGCTGGGCACCCATGTTGAAAAAAATAAAATAAAATAAAACAAGAAGAAAAATGCCGATATAAGCTGATATTTTTCCAGGAGATACTGTATCAGTCACAGTGCCAAGGGAGAGCCACCTCTCAGCCGTCATACCTCCGTGTCGTCCCACGTGAATCCTCCGTGTGAGATTTAACAGAAGCAATGGAAAGGTGAAGACTGTTACTGTCGTTGTGTCCGCATGCTTGTGATACCGTGCCGTTCATCCTCGTGTGTAAATGATTCATCAGCGGAGCAGGCGTCTTAAGAAGTGTCGGTCGGTGCCGGGTGTCTCGTGTCAGTGTGACATCACCGCGACTTTACCTACGCACATGCTGTGTGGAAGCTGTGCCACTGTGCTGTGTCCTGTGCCGTTAACATGCATGTAGTAACATACTGTGTTTATCAACATATATACGTATATATATATATATATATATATATATATATATATATATAATATACATTATACATTATTCACTGTGACTGAGATTGTGATGTTGTTCATTTTCTTTTATTATTACTATTATTATTGTGATATGATTTTTACAGTAGCTGTTTCAAAAGATGTGGTAACCAACAGCTGGTGTTTGCATCCTCCCTCCTCTGCTTCACTTAGTTCTCTCTTACAGCAGCGTTTATCTTTTATAAAGATATATATATATATACATATATATATATATATATACATATATATATTTATAATATACATTATACATTATTCACTGTGACTGAGATTGTGATGTTGTTCATTTTCTTTTATTACTATTATTATTGTGATATGATTTTTACAGTAGCTGTTTCAAAAGATGTGGTAATAAAATGGGTCATTTAAAGGTGCAGTGTGTGAGATTTCTGTCATTTTTGCCATTTCTGTTTTTCTAAAACAATACATTTTCATAATCACTTAAATGTATTTTGTTCCCATTACCCTTAAATGAGCACATGAATGTATATTTACATGAGGAGCGGGTCCTCTCTATGGGGGCCGCCATGTTTTTACAGTAGCTCAGAGTGGACAGACTGAACATCTTTTGAGGTTTAAGGACAAATGAGGGTTACCATAGGTTCTCCTGCGGGTTCAGAGGGGTGAGTGTGAGGTGATGGACACAACATGCAACTTCACCACTAGATGTCACCAAATCTTACGCACTGCACCTTTAAGTCCTTTCGCCCCTGAAAATGAATGGAGGATGTCGATGTGTGTCTTATGGAGACCGTGTGGAGCTGAGGAGGATGAAGGAATGAGGTCGAGGATGATCTGATAGAGTTGAAGGGAAGAGAATGAAGGGATGAGGACAGGAGGATGTAGGGATGTGGCAGGGGAATAGTGATGAGGGAATGAAGGGAGGGAATGCAGGGAGGGAGGATGAGAAGGATTATGGGATGAGAGAGGGAAAGTGAAAGGATGAGAGAGAGGGGGAAGAAGAGAGGACAAGGGAACGTGGGAGGGAGGATGAAGGGATGAGAGACAGCAGATGAGGGGATAAGGGTGGGGACATGGAAGGAGGCCGTGATGATGGAGGGAGGAGACAATGTGACTTGGGATGAAGGAGAGATGAATTGTGAAGATGAGAGGATGGAACTGGGGTGAATGGATGAGGGAATGGGGGGAATGGATAAGGGAGAGAATTGGGGAAGAGGATGAAAGGGTGAGGGTAGTAGGTGATGGAGGGAGGCTGAAGGTGAAGGAGGCGACATGGTTACGGATGAGTGAATGAGGGTGGACTGATGAGACAACGGGGGTGAAAGGTGGGATGATTGGGCACCTTTCAGGATGAAAGGATGAGGTCTAGGGAAGGAGGCAAGGATGTTCACTGGTTAACGTCACCGGATCTGTTTTGCAAAGCCAACAGTCAGAGATGCTGTTGATGTTCCCTCAGTTCCAAAAAAAAAAAACCTGATGTCTATCAAGTGCAAAAAAGACTGACGCTGTCAGCAGCTCTTTGTAAAGTGCTGTGATAGACTGAATGGTAAACACACCACAGTCAACTCTCTCTCTCTCTCTCTCTCTCTCTCTCTCTCTCTCTCTCTCCTCTGACATGACAACAGTGTTTTCAGCTGTTTCTCGCTGGGCCCAGCGAAGCCCCCTGGTCAGAGCTGAGTCTGGAGTCTGGAGATGAGCGCGCTGATACCACAGGTCTGAGGACGGGCAGTGGGCCAGTGTTGCAGCAGCAGGGGTACAACTGTGTAACCCTGTTAGCCGCTGTATCCCTCCTCCAAATCACATCAGGACTATTTGTCTGCTCAGAGTAAAAGCTTACCTGAGTGTGTGCATTCCCTTAATGAATCTCTATACTCATAATCCTGTAATGGAGCATTCATTCTTTTCAAATGGACCATTGTGCATTTAGACTAAATTTGATATTCGACTCTTATGGTATATGTTGCCTATTAATAATCGATCAATAGTAAATATATGCAGGGAAGAATTATAATTGGCATTTTCACATAGTGATGCAGCAGATGTGCATGTGGTTGATGAGCGTCCAGGAAAATAAGAAATCCAATCATTGGATGTGTTTTAAGTCATTCCTGGATGTTTGCGAATATAAAAAATGATTTAAACAAATGAAGTCGCCGTTGATTCGTGCCAGAGAATTACCAACGTAGACATAAACAGTATTAATTCTTATCTACATCAGAGCAGGTGAATCTCCACGGAAACTGACATGACTCATGAAGAATGTTCAAACTGCCTTTAACTGGGACCTTCCCACCCTCACTCACTATTCCAAAGCCATTAAACATGTCGACGTTAACATGAGGCATGAAACTACATTTTACACACTGAGCCTCTGGCAAAGAACGAGGACTCGTGTGTGAGTTTCAGCGAGGTCGTCACACACGAGTCCTCGTTCTTTGTTGTGTCGTTCCTTTAATCCTGGAACACCTTGAGGTGTTGGCGCAGTTCCAGGTAACACTGACTTTTCCATCCTCATTGGTTAAAATAGCTCATTTTCCTACTCTGTCGACACGGCTCAGTCATGGAATTGCGCTCTATTTTGAGTTCTGGCTGGCATTACATTAATGAAGTGAAATCAAACACTTTTTCCAACAAAGGGGTTATTTTAGTGCAGGTTGGAGGGGGTGGGGTGGGGTGGGGATGGGGGAGGGTTGGTGTAAGGGTGTTGCATTACAGCTGTGGCACAAGGCCTGTTGACAAAAGAGGGCACAGGGACAGGAAGCAGGCAGGGACCCAGCTGTTTGACCCCAGAATACCTGACCTATAGTCGGGTACGATCAGCACGCTGGGCACTGTGGTCCTGGCAGAGGACACACTACTGCTGCACATGCAAAACACAAGGTGCACACACACACACACACACACACACACACACTCACAGAGCTATGCAGCAGTGTTCTAATACACAGTGCCACTGTGCACTTATGCAAATGTCTGTGCACTTATGCAAATGTGCTATTGTTGCTTACTCCCGGATTTGTTTAGTAAAAGAGGTGGAGAGAGGAGGAGTCAATGACAGAACAGAACAAATAAGGTTATTCAATATCACTGAGCTTCTTTGAGACAATTCAGATTCAACATTAAGACCAACGACAGGTGAGATGACCGACACTGGTTATCTGGTTACTATGGCAACTGGAAGAGGGGGGGAAGGTGGGATGTACAATGTCAGGCAGCAAGTGGAGCTTTTCTACCACTACTCGTTATCCGACAGGTCATGATGGACATCATAAGGAACTGTACAACAACTTAGCTGTTTATTAAGTAAAAATCAAATAGCATCTTATGTACATTCATAGAAAAAACAAATGTTTAGAATATCACAATAGCATACTTCCAGGAGTAACTTTGGAACATCATCCGCAAACAGGGAGTTGGCCTGTTTCATGTCTGCAGTGTGAACCTGCAGCAAATGAGCTCTCGTGTTGCTGCACGTATTCCTGAAAAATCAAAACAAAAAGCTCGGGGTAAAATCTAAAATACTACGTGGTAGACCTCGATGGGGCAGAAAAAGCCCAGAGGGTGTGTTCCTGCATTGTTCGAAGAGCTCCGTCAATCTACTGCTATTCTTCATTTGACAAATGTGACATCATGTAGTGTGACTTACAGCTGGTGACGACACTGAGGCGAGATGGTGGACACTGGCCTTGAGGGAATGCTGTACATTTGAATTCTCCTCATCATTATATCATTATTATTATCACCACTAATAATAATAATAATAACAACTTCATAACAAAAGGTTCCTCAAGACTGTGGCCTAGGCTCAGTTTCTATTGGCACTCATCACTTAATAAATAAAACCATGCAGTCATTACACATGCTTTATGGAATCAACTGTCCATACATTCATATAAAGGCTCCACTAATACTAGTGTAGGGTTTAGTGGCATCTACTGGTGGAGTGTTGCAGCTGAATACCCCTCACCCCACTCTTGCCTTGCTAAGCTTGTATTAGAACCTATGTTTGTCATTCAGTGGACAATGCCTTCCGTTATCATTACAACTCAAAAAGGTGTTTAGTTTGTCTGTTTGGGGCGACTGTAAAAACATGGCGGCCTCCATGAAGGATGCACTCCTGATGAACTTAAGGGTTTATACAGAAAACAATTGCACATTCAGCTGATTATACACGTATATAAACAGCGTAATTATTTTATCTTCCATTTCCGCCAATTAAATGGAAATCATTTGGCCTGAATCTTGCACAGTGATTTAAGGGGAACATGATAACTTAACTAAAACAACATAAATAGATGCAGTGGAGATGCATAGTGTTTGTGTAGAGGACGTCCACATAAATACTCAGCCGTTATCAGTACTTTAACGGATGCCGTGTTATCTCGTGTGTGTGTGTGTGTGTGTTATTGGCAGCAGAGGCTTAAGCCTTTCACATGACTCATGAGCTCCTATTTGGTCCCACAGAAAGTCTCTGAAATTAATTTGTAATTATGAATACAACACTAAAGTTAAGGATTTAAGTTAAAACTGCGTGAAAAGAAACTAAATCAATGTAGATCATGATGTTCACTAAACATCAACAGTCAGTGCAGGAAAGGTGTGTACATCATACTCTTTAAAATAAGCTCAGTATGTGAGCCCATCACATACTTACGGCAAATATTGGGCGTTGTAACAATCTCTCGTTGTTTTTGTCAAAATAGTGCTTAAGTCGGTTTGTTGCCAGTTTCACTTTGTCCCGTGAATCCAGGGACACAATCCCGGAGATTCATTTCTTTGCCTTACTTGGATGTGTTTGTGGGGGGGGGGGGGGGGGGGGGGGGGGGGGGTCACAGAGGGTCTTTCAGGGGAGTGTGTTCTTACACCTTATGGTTATGTACCTTCAAACACGTACAAGTACATAATGTAATGTTACCATGAATAATTATAGTTCTGCATAACGGGGCAAAACACGGCCCCCTTTCACTGTCAGAGGTCTTTTAAACAAGACCCATCACTGTTTCCCTTATGGGCTCCTACAAACATAAATACTATTATCAAACCTCGCCGCTCGACTCGTCGACAGGTTTAAGAACCACTCACAATATTTTGTACACTAGACACTCTTGGCATCCGGCACTTTCCTTGGGTTGCTGGCTCCGGCCCGGCAGTCAAGACTCCGTCCCTCGGTGGACTCCATGTCGCGTCTCCGTGTCACACCACCTCGTCGGACTCCAGGTCGTACTCCTCGTACAGCTCATCCAGGAGGCCCAGCTGTCTCTCCATGGCGGGCAGGTACACACCCAGGTCTCTGTGCATGCCGCTGGTGAAGCTGCTCTTCAGTTCGTCGCCCTCCCTCGACACTAATGCAGCGGTGAAGGACTGGTAAGTCGGGGCCGCTCTCAGAGCCAACTGTCAAAAGGAACGACAATATTAAACTGAGAGAAAAGACAAACGTCCGATCGGATGAAATAAAGAGACGTGGAGGAAATGGAGAAAACCCACGGCAAACACGCCTCGCACAACCCATCCATGGTACTGTCGGAGGGTCTTCCCATAGGCGTTATCTGGGCAGAGCGAGAGCGAGATAATGAGAGGATGTGACTGCAGACATGTGTCGCGTTGAACGTGTTAATGAGCGGCCGGACTCACTTAGCGCCCCCTGGATGTCTCGCTCTCCTGCGTTGACCTCGGACAGGAACTCTTTGAGGAACTTCAGGCCTCGTCTGAGCCACAGCAGAGCCTCGGTGGCTGAGTTGCGAACCTGGGAGACGTCCGTCCGTACTTCGTGCAGCACGATGGACTGTAGCGTGGGGAAGATGTCCGGGTTCGATTTCAGCTTCTGGTGGATTTTCTGTGGGGGCGATACAAAGACATGAATCTGACCTTGAAACGTCTAGACTAAACATTTGTCCCTCTGTCAATGTCAACGTCATGCACACTGACAGAAGGAGAGTATTTTTAATAGTAGGACTGACATGATAAATGAACAACAGAGGGTCATACAGACATTTTAAATGATAAACATCACTCTCTTCAAAACATTTACAAGAGTCTTATTCAGGTTCGCACAACATTAGCGAACAAAGAATCAAGATTTCATTAATTAATTTATATTTTACTTACCCGAATATTTCCAACAAAATCCATTTTAACTGGTGCAAAGACCGTGGAGCCCAGTTTGTCTGAGAAGAGAGAGTCTGTGATCACTTCTTTGTTAGGTTTAAGTTTTTGTCTTTGAAAGATTGTGTGATGATGTGAACGGTCTAAAGTCATGAAGAAGTCAGGTTTCTCTAATTCTTTAATGGGTTAATATTCTCAACACCCACTGGAGGTCTCATCATTTGAGAAGGTTACAGGAGGCTAAGTAAAGTTACTGTCAATAACATAGGTTCACAGTTCCTTAAGGTGGTCCGTTACTATTTAGAGTGCTTTTATGATTAATTGAAAAGGTGAGGTCAGTTCAAATAAAGTTACTTTCATGAGCAGAGATTAAGAATCCTGTTAGTACTTTGACAAAGTACTTGAAATGTCACCTGTAACTGGTCAATAGGAAACAGATTACTATCACAAGGGCCATCTTAAATCTGTGAACCAGGGAGGCAACGAGTCATTTCATGAATTAATATAATAGCTGGCAACTAATTTGGGTAACTGTATTCGTTCAACAGCATGGAAGGGCAGTAAATGCACCCATAAGTGCTATAAAGAATATTTTAGTTTACAATTTACTGCAGCCCTGCTGTGAATAGTGATGCTTACGGGTAAATAAATCCCCCTCCTAAATATGAAGTTATGTCTTTAGGGTACCATTATCACTCCTTTCCCCATCAACCACTCAACGGTTTGTCAATATCAATAAACAGTTGAATACATGCATATCTCAAGTCCTGCCCTTCCAACTGTTAAGGTGCAGATGTGTGAGCACCTTCCCCGATGGTTTGAACATACATACAAAGACAGCCAACAACACGTACCACCAATGTTAACCTTGACATGCATTAGATTGTTAAATGACAAATATTACACAGAGATGCAGACAGAATGAGAGTAAAGGGAAAAGGAAAAAAAAGCCACCACCGCATTAATGAGAGTGACATGCATGAGCGACAGGAAACACAGGAGAAAGAAGAAGCCTTGGTTTTGAAAGGTTTTAAAGATTGAAAGGTGGAATGTAAAGGAGCATGATGGGAAAAAGGAAGCCCAGCAGACTGAAATGGAGGAGATTGAAAGTGACTGGCCTACCTAATACAGGCACTATTGCATAGCATGAGTCCAAAAACTCTTGTGTGGGGATACCATTGTCGTCGTCCAGTCTTATATCACTAAATCTAAAAAACAAAACAAAAAGGCAGAACAGATTCAAAACAAGAGAATACATAAGAGGCAAATAAGCCATTTTTTTTTATTTGATCAACTCAAACAAAGAAGAAAAAGGTACAAAGCCAGAGGAATGATTCACACAGAGTCATGCAGTCCTATGCCTGACCATACCTGAGACTGCTCTGCTACCTCGCCTACAACTTCACAGGGTTGCTCTTTTTGTTGCTGATCGCTTCTAAAACTGCCTCCTTATTTACAAAACACCAACTCAAAAGTGCATGATGTCGTTGTTAGTAGCTGGATACCGCTTGAGAGGGACAATGATTTTGTCTGAGAACTTAAAAAGACAAGAGATGATAGTTCACACTGAGCAGCTGATCGGTAACACTGGTTGGAGTCTTAAAGGAAAAGATAAGCCAAATGTGTTGGAAGTACAGCGTGAAATGTTAACAAAAGATTTTACAAACCATAACATCAGATGAGGGCCTCTCTGAGTCATGTGATCAAGAGAGAACACACTCAGGTAAAACACTTATTGTGACACTTTTCAACGTTAATTCAGTCTTGTGCAACACTGCAGTACAATCGATTAATGTTTAGAGTGTCTCAGTGACAAAGAAAAACTACATACAGCTTAACTGGTTCATACTAATACTTATTGGTCAAATTCACAGACTGTAGTATCTTAGAGGATGTGACCTTCCTGAGTAGCATTTTCATACCTGTGACTCATTGTGCTGAAGAAAGTGTCCACCTGCTCTGCCTCTTCAGGCTCTGGGGAATCTCTGGAAGGCCCCTCTTCTATTTGAGGCTCATCTTTGTCCGTGACGGCTTCCTGCTGCTGCTGCTGCTGCTGCTGCTCCTCCTCCTCCTGCGGCTCCGTGCTGTCGTGCTCTTGACTTTGGTCCACTTTGTCATCCTGCTCCTGTTTGGTCTCCCGTTGATCATCAGCTTCCTCTTCCTGTTCCTCCTTCTCTTCCTCCTCTTCCTCAGGTCCCTCTGGTGGCTCCTCGTAGCACTCGGTCTCGGAGGTTTTCTCTGCAGCGTGTGCGGTGGGATCGGCTTGTTCCTCGTGGATTGAGTTGTTGTTGCTTTCATCGATGTCTGTGCGACACAACAAACGATAAAACACATGTACAACTGTATGTTACCAGACATGCGGGTTGAAGAGGAACACTTGTAGAATTCAACTTATGGCGTGACCAGCTCTTTAGAACTGACTAAAGGAACCAGGTCGCAGGCTACTTGAGATATTCCTGTATAATTGTGTCCTAATATTACTGCCCTTAAGCAATGCTATCATTTTCCTATGACACCACTGAGATCAGCGAGAGAGAGAGCGATGCCCCCCCCCTCCCACGATGCCCCCCCCCTCCAGCCTCCCCCCCCCCATTCTTTACATTAATATGGCATCAACTTTTGCTATGGTTGAAAATAATTGAAGAAATTACGTCTAATTTGTTCTTTTAAACATGATCCTTGCATATAAAAACACATTAAGAGATGTTTTATTTTGAGTCTACTCCAAATCTTAGCCTATCAAATGAATATCCCAGGGAATAGAAAACCCAGTCAAACCTAGCCACTGAAAAGGGGGAAAGGAACAATGAGCCATTCTCTTGAACAGCTCCCAGAAAGGAACGCAGCCATGGGATACTGATCCCTTGAAAGAGCAGAAATCCCCATCACAGGAGTGTATCATGTTTTGAAAGTACTGACCTCTGAGGCCGAAAGGATTCCAATATGACACCACATGTGGCAGTTTAGCTTGTTTCAGTTGTGACAACACCTACAACACCATGCTGTGATTTAGCATTTGCCCTTGTGAAATACAGTATGTCACAATCTAAGAGGTGCAATCTGTAATTGGTTCCTTAAAAAGGTTTTATCTTTTATGTTGAAGTCCTCTTTAAAGCTCGACAGTCCTCTATAAATAAAGTTGCCTGAGAAAGAAAGAAAAAGGTCTGGTGTCTTAGGCTCTCGCCGGTCGTTTCATTTGGAAAGAACAACATTATCTAAAGGTGCATTCAGCAGTTTTTGTACTATGCCTAAACTGGGCCTTGGCCTTGTTCTGAACTGGTGACAAACTCTGCTACTGCGAGTTAGTGACAGAATGCTGACTTCACGCAATTTCATCGCCACAAATTATAACCAACCATATTTTGAAAGTTTCCTAGCGCTCTTTTAACACTCAATTCAATAAACAAAACATCAAATAAAATCCATTGCATCAGGATGTGTTAGGTTGAGGTAGGCTTTACTCGAGGAGAAGTAACAGAGGCATCTGCCAGGCAGTGCCACTATCAGTTCTGTTGTGTCTCACAATGTTGGGAGTTATATAGGCCCAGGTTGTGACTAGCATGGCCCCTGAAATGATTATCTTCGGAACAGGGTGACCTTAAGGAGAACATGTGTCGAGAGCCATCTTAGGGAAATATTTGTCCTCCACACAGAACACAAAAAATATATAGATTTGAATACTCTGGTCTTATTTCCCAGTACTAACTTTCCACGTGTAAAGGCATCATAGCGACTCAGGGGAAAATGCAATAACCCCCCTGGGCATCCATCACTGTCCTCTCACTAGAGGGCAATAATCTATCTACATTAGCTCTGATTAAGTGCACACAGCGACCAGGCAGTAGTGGTTTTCGGTAAGAAAAATCTGCAGTATGTGCAGAGGAAACTTCACTTACCTGATGAGGGAGGATGATGTTCCGGTTGACCTAGTTCTTCTGGTCCCTCTGCTCCAGAATCAAGGCTCTGATTGTCTTGTGCAATTGCTTCTCCTGAGGTTTCAGTCAAATCTCTCCATCTGGAATGAATTTAAGTGCACTTAAGGTACTTGGTCTTTCATCTCATATCTAATACGCAATCACACTTAGTGTCACAAAAAAACAAGACTCATTAATATCATGATAACAACCAATAAATTAGCAAGAAGACAACCTACTTTTCTCCAAGATTCTGATTTAAATGGTTGATGGGCTTTGTCTGTTAGAGAGGAAAAGGAAACATATGTTTTTGACGTTCTATGGCTGACTTTAGAAGGCTGTTATTATCTGGTCACATGGTTGGTAATGAAATGTTACCTTCTGGGGCTTGATTGCAGCGACTGGAGGAGATCCTGGAGGACTTTGTGATGCCACATCTGGACTAAAAGTACGATTGGCTATCTGCATGCACTCCTCTAAAGTCTTCAGAAAAGTGGTGCATGTCGACTTCACCATGTTTCCAGTGTCTATGCTCGTCTGTGAAGAAAAAACACAAAAGCATCCATATTGGATCACTCTGCCACAGATGACTACACTGTCATACATGTCCTGACAGGGTTGGTAATAATAGAGCATAGGACATTAAAGAATCTGCTCTGTGACTGTGATTTACATCCAATGACTTAAGGCAACCTTTGCTTCTTGTCTGGTAATTTAAGAGGCGGGTTGACCGACGCTGAAGTATCCACTGAAGTTACACACCAACAACAGCTTCTCTTTTTTCACCGACTCATCCAAACCCTCCCTTTACCTCCTCTGAGTCTCCGAGCTCATCGTCGTCCTTGATTTTGTTTACTTGCTGGAGAAGAAGGTCACAGTACAATCTGAGCTCTGACATCTTTGTTTTCAGCGCCTCCGTGTTCTCCTGGAGCTCTGCAACAGTAGCGGTGAAACAATGGGGCATCAATTCCAGATATACAAGTGCAGCCAGTACTACGGGTGATTGAGCGACAAATCATTCCACTACCTTTCTCTCTTTTTGTACGGTTGTCTGTGAGGCAAGCCTTGGCTGTGCCCAACGCCACCAACCATTTCTGCCGCTCTGCCGCGTTGATGGCTCTGAGGTAAAAGTACTGCTCTCCTGGTATGGTCAGGTCCACACGCGTGGAGTCAGAGGAATGAACTGTGACAAGGCAGCAAACACACACACACACACACACACACACACACACACACACACACGTGCATGTTGTGAGTCAGCAGCACCACAGATGTCATTTGCACATTGTTACACATGGTAACAATGACAAGACAGGCAGAACGAGACGGACTGATGGGAAGAATCAGTATGGGGACGATGCAATAGAATGATCTCGTAGTTGTGTTTTCATTTGTGTATATTTCTCTGAAGACAAGAAGTGAGCCATGATTAGAAGGGGGGATGGAGTGAGGTGTAAATCAGCTGCAACTCCAGCACTAGGTGTCTCTACAATCTACACACTGAGACTTAAAAAAACAAAAACATAAACAAAAATAAGAGACATACAGACCTTGGATTTCGCAAACTGAAATCTTGATGCTGCCCTTGCAACCTTTCCACGCATCCTCCTCTGAGTCATAGTAGGACAAAGTTCCTCCATCTAGCACGAACCAACGAGGCTGCCACCCTAAAGAAATGATGGAACTCATCAGTTAGCATCACTGCTGTGCAGTGAGCGTCTGGGTTTATGGTTTGAACGTTGGAAGACGTGCCTCGTGAACTTGTGAAGAGTTAACGCCGTGTTAGCAACAACTAATCACTTGTTAAATCAGATTAGAATGACAGATGGCGGAATGGAAGAACTTAGCAGAGGCTACATTATATGCATTTATAAACACAGTTTGTGTGTCGTTCACTGAAGCGCCCAATGTGTCAGTGAGTTACAGACAAAGCAGTCAATTCAAAGTGGAGTATAAGCTCCCACAGTTGGAGGCTGGCGAGGGCTAACACCAACTCCACTGGGCTAAGACGCTGTCATGCTAGCTTAGCTGCCGTAAAGCTGGCGCTACACCCGACAACACGCAAAGGTCGCGAGGCTAACTTACCACTGATGTAATTGGTCCACTTGTACAGCATTCCCTCCATTTCTTAATTATGTGTTTTCGTCGCTCATTACTTGTGTATCATGACAAGAAATGACGCACAGCTGATCGCAGCGACTCCATCGGGGCCCTGTGTGCTTTTCGGGAGTAGCGACCTCGGCTTTACATTCAGTCTACGTCGCGAAAGCTGCGTAAACTCATTCGTGAATCCACCTTGGAGAGAGACAGCTAACGTCCGTCCTCCCACATACGTCATATAGGATTATACTGCTTTGGGCGTGGTTTCAAGTGAGTGACACATTGAGAAGCCAATGGAAATGGATAATATAGAAAATGAGTGGAGTATTTGTAATGGTTCTGACCAATCACAGGGTCAACTGCTGACCAGTGTCTGTACTTAAAATTGGCTGCCACGTATTTGGCATTCCTGCCATGTTAGTTATTTTCAGTGCACTTTTTTTAGTCATAGAGCGGTTGTAATTAGTTCTTGACACACATGAGTCTGTAAGTAATATTTTTTTTTTTAGAAATGCTTCTTTTCACTACTTTGTCGTTGTTGCCCACGTTGTTTGTGTTTGTCTCTGGAGGGAAACTACCCGAGCCAGAGGTGAAAATTGAAGTTATACACAAACCGTTAATGTGTTACCGTAAAAGTAAATATGGCGACATGCTTCTGGTTCATTACGAGGGATTCTTGGAGAGTAACGGCACCATGTTCCATTCCAGGTAACTTCCATTTCTCCATAAAGTCTTATTATGCTGCATGTGTCACAGACACTGGTATAGCTAACAAAATATAAACAGCATGCTGCAACCCTGCAACACTCTATATATGTCATTATCTCAGTATCTCGTCACTGTGTTTACCTTCTGGTACCTATCTGTTTATATTTGTGTTCTTATCAAAGCACTGATTGTTAAAGCATACATTCATGACTGCACCTCTCCCCTTCTTTACAAATACACACTCTCCCAGTCTTTCACATGCAACATGTTGGGACTTGTGGTGGAAGTGCACCCAGTACACTGCATGTATACACCTCTGCTCAGGCCCCAAATCCCCCCATCAAACCACATTTAAAGGTACAATGTGAAGGGTTTAGTGTCATCTGGCAGCCAGTTGTTATTCAGACTCAGAGGATATTAAGTTTGTCCATTCTCAGCCACTGTATACAAACATTGTGGTGCAACATGGTGGCCTCCAAGGAGAGGACCTGCTCCATACAAATACAATGGGCTCATTTTTAGGGTTAGGGTAAGCCTGACC
>JAFBJT010004198.1:108192-118228 GCA_016785325.1 Chascanopsetta lugubris | reverse complement strand
TCGGAGGCCTGGGGAGCAGATCAGAGCAGGGGCCGCGCGTCACACGTTTGTGGCCGCCGAGCGTTCTTTGTCTTTTGTCGCAAAACCAGGCGTCATCACCCTTTATTGACTTCCCCCTGTGAGGCCAGACATATCAGCTTTTACCACCACCACCCCCTCCCCCCTCCCCCTCCCCAATAAACCTTTATTGCATTTCTTTCCAAACGCATGTAAAGGCTTTTCTTGGTCAGGGCAGGGTGTGCTGAATTAAAGGTGCAGTGTGTGAGATTGGGTGACCTCTAGAGGTAAAGTTGCATGTTGTATCCGTCACCTCACCCTCACCCGTATGAGCACGCAGGAGAACCTATGGTGGACTTCAGTTGTTATTAAAACTCAATACATCAGCGTGTTTAGTATGTCCGCTCTGGGCTACTGTAAAAACATGGCGCCCCCCCCAAAAACAGGGGCCCCCCCCCCCCCCCCCCCCCGTAGGGAGGCTCCTGACGTAAATAGACATTAAAGGGGCTCATTTCAGGCTGACGTAAAAAGCAACACAGTCAGACATTGAGGTAATCGTGCATTGGCTACAAATATCGGTGAATAATTGTTTTGTAATTCCAGTCCTAGAAAAAAGTGACAAAAATGGGCCAAAGACCTTACACACTGCACCTTTAAAAGACAGCGAATGAAAAACGCCTTCTGTGCACAATCACGTGAAATAAATGCGGGTGTCACGTGATCTCAGGTCGGATGATGTCGGAGGTGCTCGTCAGGTCAACTCCTGTACTTTTGGTTCCTCACGCAGCTGCTCGAGTCTGAGCAGCTGCCGAGAGCAGGAAATGGAACCGGCTCCTTCTGAGTTCAGGGGCCACGTACGACCCAGTCTGATCTGGAGTGGGCCGGACCGGTTCAATCACAGCGCGACGACCCGTCAACAACGCCGACGGCAGGTGTTTCCCTTTGTTTTAGTGCGGTTGTAAATTTAAAGGTGCAGTGTGCATCATTTCAGTCAATTTTGTCCCTTCTAAAAAAACAAAACAAACAATTACATACGTATTTTCATGACATTTTTACAGCCGCCCAGAGCGGACGCACCAAACATTTCTAAGTTTCTATGACAACTGAAGTCTACCTTTTGTTCTCCTGCATGTTCAGAAGCGTGAGGGTGAGGTGCTGGATATGCAACTTCACCTGTAGATGTCGCCAAATTGTATACACTGCACCTTTAATGAAAATACTCTAAAAACAAACAATGTAAACCAAGCACACTGGTTTTTACACTTTGCAAAATCATCCTGTCGGGCCTGTCTGGACCTTCAGATGGGCCGGTTCTGGCCCACGGGCCATATGTCTGCCACCCCCCCCCCCCACCCCCCCGTTCAAGGGCAATGGAAACCACAATTTGTAAATTCAAGCGATTGAACATTAGAACAAGTATTCTGAATTTCTACGCGTCCTAAAAACGTGTTGCCCAACATTCACACTTCAATATTCCTTCTCATCTGCGAATCAGCATCATCATGACATCACGAGGTCGGCACCCACCTGGACGGAGATCTTCTTGTCCTCATTGGGCAGAATCCTGTACGTGTACACACACTTCTGGTATCTGTGGAGGGCACAGTGACATGCAAATGTGTGTGAGTGTGGCGCACAGCCAGAGGACTCGCTGCCGCGCGTCTTCCGTCGGTGTCATGAACCTGCGGCCGACGCAAAACATAGAACAAAGCGCCGCGGGAGCGTGTCGCTTTCATAGCATGCAAATTGAGCCGGAGCCTGACTCCTCTGCAGAGCAAGCCTCTTTTTTTAATACATCACGACATATTTTTGATGCATTTATTTTGAAAACGCCTTCCCGACATTGAGCTAACGGTGAAATCCAGAGCGGCTCCGTGTGAGAATGTGCCCCCATATGTCACATCATGTCATCCTCCAGCACTTCTCCAGTAATCGGCCGTATTTCTACCAGCACACACAGAGTCGGGGCCATCGGGGGGGGTGTCGGTGCCAGGGCCGGTGACACTGCGGCAGGGTCCGAGCGGGATTCGAACCACCAACCACCAACCACCACCAACCGCCGCCGCCGCCGGCCCTGCCCGATGCCATATGGTGAAAGAAAAAAGTTAATGTCCTCACTGTCACGGGATCT
This sequence comes from Chascanopsetta lugubris, assembly GCA_016785325.1. NCBI lineage: Eukaryota > Metazoa > Chordata > Actinopteri > Pleuronectiformes > Bothidae > Chascanopsetta > Chascanopsetta lugubris. The sequence goes on along the minus strand of JAFBJT010004198.1, from coordinate 116,100 downwards.
CACACACAGATCACGGTTGCATTGCTTCACCGGCGACGCTGGGGAATAACGGTGGTCTCTGGGTGTGAATGTGCAACACCCGACAGCGCAACAGTTGGAATGTCAGACGCGTAGTGGACTTACAGGACGCAGAGGGCGAACGCTCCCTGAATGGACTCACTGTCCCTGATCAGGAAGCTCCCATCTCTGGCTGCCTTGGACAGAAGATCCTCCGCTCTGGACCGGGTGATATTTCCGTGGTACCACGACTGGTGACTCTGCATGCTGCCGCTCGCCCCCCTGGCTCGTCACCCTTCAGGAGTTTTGCATCTGATTTCCAAAGAGTTCTCTCGCCCTTCACCTCTGCATGGCGCTCAAAGCTCCCTGCTTCTTTCACTTGTGCATCCCCGTCTCCGAAAGGGCTGTTAAAAGGAAGCTGCCACAAGCTCGGCCGTGAACTTCCTCATTTGAAACGAGAGGAGGGCCCCGCCGCTTCCACTACGACTGCTTTATTATAAACCCGCAGAGCTGAGGATGAAACACACACACACACGCACACACAAACAATTGAATCCGTTGTTTTAACAAACAAATCCACAGCTTTACGGTTCAGGTGTTTGATGATGACAACGGCGACACGCTTTTTAGAACGTAAGTCGCAAGGAGTGAAAAAAGGGGAAGTGAGCGACAACGGAAAATGTTGTGGTGAGAAAAGAAAAAAACAAAACATCGACGAATTCGCCGTCACATCTCAAGGTGGAACTAAAATCATCTTTTGACCTTTGACCTGAACTGAAAGAAAAGCCCCAGAGGACCCGGCTGGGATCCGACTCCTCGTCTACAACATGTGGCAAGAGGCTTCGGGGGGGGCGTTTTTTTTTCCTCTACTCTCACATCCAGGAAGTAGAAGTTTGAAGTGGCTCGCCATGTTCATGTGATGGACAGGAAGTCTCGCAAGAAATATGAGGTGGAGAATACGCAGCTCGCAAACCACAGCTCCGGGTCACATGACACGAAAAGAGAACTGCTCGTCTCCGAGGCGCTGCACTCTGGGAGGTTTGTGCCATGACTCAGACCAGGTCGAGCACTTTCACAGAGACGGGGCGTGAGACATGTGAAGAGACGGGGGGCAGGAGAGGGGACACCGAGGACGTCACAGTGTCTTTTTATAATCACAACAGAGTATAAAAAACGAAATCAGCATAATACAACTGATGTTATTGATACAAACAAGAGGTGCAGAATGAACTGAGAGGCATATAAGGTCACCACTTTTTCTAGATTTAAAAAGGTACAGTACGCAGATTTATCCCGTCCATGCTAAACACAGACCAACATCTTAAAGGTGCAGTGGGTCCGATTTTGGTCCTTTTTGTCATTTAAAATATTGCTAAACAATGACGTACTGACATTTTCATGAATTTATAATTCCGAAAAATGTTTTGTTCGTTCCCATTACGCTTAAATCAGCCCATTAATGTATATTTACATGAGGAGTGGGTCGTCTCTATGGGGGGCCGCCATGTTTTTACAGCAGCCCAGGGAGGACATACTGCACAACTTTTGAGTTTGAATGATAGCTGAAGTCAACCACAGGTTCTCCTGCATGTTCTGAAGGGTGAGGGTGAGGTGATGGACACGACATGCAACTTCACCTCTAGAGGTCACCAAATCTTACTCACTGCCCCTTTAAAAAAACATTTCTTCAGTGTGACATCATCAAAATAATTATCGTTATTATATAAGTCACATTTTCATAACCCAGGCAAATGATATCTCTCTGTAAAACATAACCTTTGCGACTCTCAATAAAAACAAAACATTAACAATATTACAATATAACAAAGGCAGCTCAAGAAATGCATAGAAAGAGTGAGGAAGCGGGATAATAGTGATAGTGGTATAATCGAGATTTGTCAAGCACAAGCAAAGTTAACATGACGCTGGTTTTTTTCAGCAATTTAACACAACAGTAGAAAAAATTGATACATATATACACACACACACACATATATATATATATATATATATATACATTTGTGATTGGATTTAACAACATAGTCATAAACCGAACGGGACTAAGGGCTCGAACATCGTGATGTAAGCGCACAGTGTTGGCTGCATGACGCACAAGTGCATTAAGGATGAGGGCGTGTCCACGTTCGTGAGCCCAGCAGAAGAAAACGGCCCATTGTGTTTAGCTTTAGCGCCACTCGCAGCGCGTTGGATCACTGATATACAGGATGTTTTGCCACCTCGTTCTCGTCGACTGAGTAAATATTCTTGCTCCGGTGAAAAGTGAAAGTGTGTGAAAAGCAGTGTGTGTGCACTGCGTGGGCGCCAATAACCACAATGGAACAATAACAGCTCATATAGGACCGACTGTGCTTTGAGCTAAATGCTAACATGAGCACATGGACACACAATGGCATGTCGTCATATGCTTGTGCATGAAGGTCACTCGCACACAACAGACTCCACTTAAAGGTGCAGTGTGTAAGATTTCAGTCATTTTTGTCACTTCTAAAAATATTACAAAAACAATTACATTCGGACATTTTCATGAATTTATAATCACCCATTAATGTATATTCACGTGAGGAGCGGGTCCTCCCTCTAGGGGCCACCATGTTTTTACAGTAGCCCAGAGTGGACATACCAAACATCTTTTGAGTTTTAATGATCGAAAGGGTGAGGGTGAGGTGATGGATACAACATGTAACTTCACCTCTAGGTGTCCCCAGATCTTACACACTGCACCTTTAACAGCAAGGTTAAGTGAAAGCTGAAACGTTCAAATGGATTTGCAAGGACAGTGAAAACATTATGGCTGAGTAACCATGTCACCATTCGTTAGAAAAGCTAATACAGATGCTAACATGCTAATGCTGATCAAGTATTCCGATCAGAACCAAAGCACAATGGTGAGGCGTGTAAAAGTAACTGAGATGTTTGAGAATGGCACAAAACCCACGCAAAGGCAGTCAACGTCGACACAGTACAAGCAGTATTTAGTATTATTGGATGGACGGTCGGCCCAACTCACTTCTCTGGTGGTGGACAACAGCAAATACAAAGAATGCGCTTGAAGCCAAGTCCAACAGATGGTGCTGAATCTTGTGTTTGTGAGTCTGTGTTGGCCGTTTCCTCGTCCCAAATATTCAAGGTGTGGTCTCCTCATGGGGAACGACTCGCACAACAATGAGAGTAGAAAACACAATAAACAGTTGTACTGAGCCGCAGAACAGAATCAGCCTCAGTCCTCAATTTGGCAACGGCAACGCAGTCCAACATCCGATCCGTTTCGGTCGCGCGGATGAGGCGGCGAGTCGTGGCGCCGATCCCGAGCCGATCCCTCAGAACTCCGACTTGGCGCTGACCGAGCTCTCGTGCGTCGCCTTCAACTCCCCGCTGGTGGCGGCGGACGCGCCCGCCCCGTCCCGGCAGAACATCTGTCTCAGGGTGCCTCGGAACTTCTTGGCCCCGAACACGTAGACCAGGGGGTCCATAGCGCCGTTCAGGCACGTGAGGCAGGAAGTGAGGCGGTTGGCCAGGCTCAGGCCCCGGCGGGCCTCGCAGGAGGCGTCGGGGTGGTTGTGCCCGAGGATGAAGGTGGCCCGGCTCACGTGGTAGGGCAGGAAACACACCACGTAGATGAGGATGACCAGGCTGATGGTGCGCAGGGCCCTCAGCTTCACCATGGGCTCCAGCCGGGAGCCGCGGTGCAGGCTGAGAATGATGAGCAGGTAGCAGGAGAGGATGACCAGGAAGGGCGGGGTGAAGGCCACGGCCAATGAGATCAGAGCGTTGCGCGAGGCGCTCTCCCTGTACAGCTGCCGACACACCGTCACGCCGCCCACCTCCGCCGTCTGCCTGGTGACCAGCAGGGGCGCCATAGCGACGGTAACCAGGGCCCAGAGGGAGAAGCTGACGATGTGGGCGTATCGAGCGCGGCGGACCTTCAGCGAGCGCACGGCGTGCACCACGGCCAGGTATCGATCCGCCGCCACGCAGGCCAGGAAGTAGAGGCTGGCGTACATGTTGACGTAGAACAAGAAGCCCACCACCCGGCAGGGCCCCTCGCCGAAGGGCCAGTGGCCCCCGGTGAGGTGGTAGGTGGCCCTGAGCGGGAGGATGACCACGTAGGACAGGTCGGCCACGGCCAGGTGCATCAAGAAGACGTTGGCGGGCGAGGAGGCGCCGCGCTGATGGCAGAAGATCCAGAGCGCCAGGCTGTTTCCGTTCAGCGCCAGGAAGAAGACCAGGATGTAGAAGCCGCCGAATAAAGTGTCCTCGGCCGCCGAGCCGGCCGCTGCGCAGGTGTCCGAGGCCGACTGATTGGACAGGAGGGAGAGGTCCATGGTGGTCGACTCCATCGCGCTGCTGCTGACTGAGGAAACACAGGACGCGTCAACCTTTATCCCGACAGTAGTTTTAAAGGTGCAGTGTGTACGATTTGGGTGATTTTTGTCACTTCTCGAAATGTTACGAAACAGTCACATCCTGACATTTGCAGGAATTTAGAATCACCGGAATGTTTTATTTACTTCCCATTACCCTTAATTGACCCCAGTAATGTATATTTACATACAGGAGGGGGGGTCCTTACTCCTGAGGTCTACCACAGGTTCTCCTGCATGTTCAGAGGGGTGAGGGTGAGGTGATGGATACAGTATGCAACTTCACCTCTAGATGTCACCAAATCTTACACACCGCGCCTTTAACATCAGGTCGTTTTTTCAAAACAAGCACGATACTTCATCGTTAGCATTCTGATAGACACAAGAGAGAGGTTACCATGGAGACCGCAGAGTGTTTGTCACAGTGAAGGTAACAATGGACGTCAGTTCTCCTGACCGGTGTGGACGAGCCCAGTGAGCGGACAATGACCCGACTCCGACCTCCTCAAGTATCCGACTTCCCCTGCACAAACTCTCACTCCAGGAAGTCACTTTCAACTTCACTCTTGAACATTGAACATGTTCCCTGACCTTTGAGCCTTTCTTTAATCAGGTCTGACGGACGGCGTCTGAGGGGGACAGGAGGAAACATAAAGGCTCCCGTGAGACGTTTCTTATCAGAGGTTTCCTTTGCTGAAGTGTTTTATGTTTCCGTTTGAATGGAAATTAAAGTTTTTCAGTCCCACACCGACTCTGCACAGCTTCCGCAGAGTTGATCTAAAGTCAAACTTACGGCCCATCTTTTTTCTTAGAATTGAACAGAGGATGTGTTGACCGGGGTCATATTTGTTTTACTTCATGTATCATTTTGCGACTTCCTTTGGCGTCATATTAAACCGAGAACGCGGGCGGGGCATCGATCTAATCAGCACGTTCTCTGCAAGGTCTTCTTTTTCCGATATCAATATTCCACTCGAAGAGTTATGAGTACAGGCGTGACATGGAAGTGCAAAACGCCCCAAATAAACTCTGAGGACACACCTTCAAACTGACCACACAGTGACCACCTGTCCTCTGTCGGTCCAAGTCCTGACTTATGTCCTCATGTCCTCCTCGACTCCTCCCCGACGTCCACACAAACGTCAGTGGGAGATTCAGGCTTCTCGGAAGGTTAACTTTGGTATTTGTCCGTGATCCAAGAGAAATATCCTGACATCTGTGACGTCCCACACAAGTTTCTGGAGCTGGAGGGAGTGTCCCCTATCAACTCTGTGATTAAATGATGCACCGGCTCATTACAGGAGGCAGGGACAAAGGGGGGTGGGGGGGTGGGGGGGTAGTTGTCTCATTCACCGGCTCACTTTCCAGACTTTTGGCCCCGTAAGCCGTCGGTGGCTCGGAGCAGCACGGCTCCTTTCAGTGCCAGTCCTGTGGGACTCGCAGCGACGGGCATTTCCCAGCTCGGGCTCAGACTCAGCATCTATTCAGGTCGCTGCAGAGTAAAGGGCTGCGCGTCACAGCGGGGAGAGGAAAGTGGGAGTAGCGCAGCAGAACGGAAAAGCTTCTATAAGTACATCAGAGCCCGGGGGGATAATCCTGATGTCAGACAATGTGGTCTGGGTGTAAGCAGATCTGTGTGGGCAGAGGTCCTCCTCAGTCAGAAATACTGTTGTTCTTCGCAAATTAGTTTGTCCCCCTCATATTGTTTATGTAAAAAAACAGAAATGAGAAAGTGGACTTGTATGCAGTTTTTTTTTTCAATATGAATCACAGGTATATATATATATATATATATATATATATATATATATATGTATACTTTTCCAACCCTTTCACAATAAAGCACAAAGTGGGAAACTACGAAATTGGATTCAATGACAACAAATATGTCACATTTGAGATGTCTGGAGATTTGCATGATAAAAGTGACACATTTGCATAACAAAGGATTGTACCGTTCAATTCTGCTCAATCAATAACCCTGTTTCAGATGTAACACTAAAAGAGAAACTAATGGAAGAACTACAGCGAATGAATCAAAAATGTACTCAAATATTAGGCGTATAAAAGGACTTACCCAGAGATCCAGTAAAGCTGCTGATGCTCGAGGACCAATTCAGATGAGACGCTGGACAAACAGTTGTGTAGTGAGAGGAGAGCTGGAGTTGATCCGCCGAGCTGCTGAGGAGGAATTCAGTCGTACAACCTCCTCTCTCTCTCTCTCTCTCTCTCTTTCTCTCTGCTGCCGGTACGGACACTGGAGCTCTTTTTGTGTCTGCACAAATTTGATAACAGCGCGAGGGAGCCCTGATGGGAGCCTTCGGTTTGAACCTTGACCCCACCCTCTCTCTGCCCGCAGCCCCTCTCTCCTCAGAGAGCCACTTGTGCGCTCCACAATAGCCTGAGTCAGAATGAGTGGCGCATTTTAGCAGCGGGGAGAAGAAGAAGAAGAAGAAGAAGAAGAAGAAGAATGCCATGCCTCAGTCGGGGTATGACTCCATGGGAACGGGGCCCGGAGTGCCTTTACCATGAAATCTGCCATGAGAGAAAGATTGATAGGGAGATAGATAGAGGATGGGCTGTGTCGAGAGCTTTATGACTAAAGATGATCTTTTGTAGATGGTGTGTTTTGTTCGTAAGAGGGCCCCCAAGTGAAAAACAGAAGAAAGGAGGAGGAGGAGGAGGGGGAGGAGGGGGAGTGAGTTGCTTGGAGGAAACAGAGGCCCTTGTTGGTGTCTTGCCTCCTGGGGGCATCCTGAATTGGAATGCCCAAAATAATCACTTGCGCAGCCGTCTCACACAGATGTGGAGAGGAGACCCACTGGCCGAAGGCGCGGGGGGGGCGAAGGATGGGGGGGGGGGATAATATTTCTTTCATGCGACGACCCCACAGCTGTGTGTCACATAGACGGGACGCTCTCTATTCTTTGCGGCGTCCACACGCAAATGGCCCTCTGTCCACTTGAATGAGGCCTCTATCCCCGCGGAGACGCTCTGACATCAATACCCTGTTAATCTACTGCCAACTGCTAATTGGGACAGCCCCCGCTTTTGTCCGTCCTCTCGTCTCTTGTCTGCCGCGCGTCTTGTTCCCCCCGGAGCGATAACATTGGCTTGTGCGATCATAAATATATGGTTCTTCGGACTGATGTGAGGCTGCGGAGCCAAACACACAAAGTGTCTCTGTGCGGTGCTGAAAAGACTGAGGTGGGGGGGAAGGGGGGGGGGGGACACCACACACACATTGTCAGGCAGCGACACAGCAGAATTCTTTTACATGATGGTGTTTGCAAAGAAAATAGATGAATGTTGAATGTTTTCTCACTGGAGTGCAGCGTTTACATGTTTTTAGGTTCACTGGGCTTGTTTTTGACCACATCGGTGCTGTGGAGCAACGGCTTAAAGGGGCAGTGTGTACGATTTGGTGACCTCTAGAGGTGACGTTGCGTAATATCGTGTCCATCGCCCGGCCCTCACCCTTCTGAACATGCAAGGAGAAGCTATGGTCGACTTCAGTTGTCTGTAAACC